>VZDJ01000175.1:9868350-9936658 GCA_008694505.1 Cyanoderma ruficeps | reverse complement strand
AAAAAAAAAACAATAACCAACCCAAAACATTCCACTGGCTTCTTTAAGTAAAACGATTAGTGTCAGAAACTCAGAGATGACAATTATGTGCTGGCTTAATGCACTGGCCTTTCCTCCCAGCCCCTGCTAGTGACACGAGTGATGGGTTGTGCTCAGCGATAGGAAAAGCAGGAGCTGGAAGCATCTCGGGCATCTCCAGCCCATTGTGTGCCACTCTCAGGCATGGCAGGCACTCCCCGAGTTGGCTCTGAGCAGTTTTGCAGATGAGGCAGCCAAGGCTGTGCCCAGGGATTAAACACGAAAATTGTGGATGCTCCAGGAGCGTCCAAAGGAACTTCCCGTGTGTTATCCCAGCTCCTTTTTCCCTCCCGCGCGGCACTCAGGGCTCCAGCAGGGTGCACACTGCTGGGAAACTGCCGGGAAGTTTAAAAAAAAAACCCCTGTTTGGAAAGAATAAAGGCAAAAAAGAACTTATCACCTAATGATGGACCGCTCCTGCCTCCCCTGGGACAGAGGGAGCGGCTGGGGAAGGCTCCGCTGCCCTGGGAATGACTTGAACTAAACAAACAACAACAAAACAAAACAAAACAAAAAAAAAGGATTTCTGTTCATGGCTTTTATTTAGAATTGAGCTTTCCCCCAGGGTTTTTGGGTAAGGTTGAGGTGGAACTCCAGCGGAACAAGGAAAGCAGCTCGCACACCTGCAGGATTTGAAGGTTTGCAAACTGCTGTTAAAAAGTCGATGGAACAAAGTTCTCCTCACCCCCGGAGAACAGCCAATCTGTTCAATCTTCGTATTTATACAACAGGGGCAAAATTGTGATGATCTACCCAAGTTTTTACCTTAGAACAGGAATGATAAACAATAGGAACAATATCTGGTCCTGTTCAAAACGCTGGGAGTTCTTGCAGGAGTTTTGCCAGGACTTTACCAATGGTGTTATCAACTCAGGCTCCACAGTCGCCTTAAAGGAAAATCAATCATTTCAAGTGCTTTTTTTTTAGTCTATAAGCTGGAAAATGAAACTTCTTCTGAAACTTTTATGAAAGATATCAGATTATCTGTGTCTTTCTAAAATAGCAACTCTCTCTCATATAATAGAAATGCAATAGAAAATTGCTCTGAGTCTCTGCTCGAGACTGCATCTAACCTCCAAACGTGGTTTGAGAGTTATCTTGAATTTAAAAAAAAATAATAACTGGTAGAATAGCAACATTCTATAGACTGTGAACTTTTTGGTAAATGGGTCACACTTTTGATCACTCTTTCTTTCTTCTCTGTCTAATAATGCCATTAACTTTAGGCATCCTATTCAGGTCTCTGATTTCTATTATCTGCATGATTTAAAGGAAAAATAAAAGGGAATAATTATTGATTTTTTTTTTCTATATAAATTGACTTGATTTTATAAAAGTCATCCCTAGCATTTCCTATTATTTCTAAATCGGGGATACAGGAGCACAAGTTTCATAATCATAAAACTCTAACAGCAGTAATTGTACTCCTGTTAACCCCAGCTCCAGCGAGCCCTCACAATTCCTACTCCGAAACCAAAGAGCCTGTCTTCTAATACAAAGAGCTTGAATTTTAAGTGTATTTTCTGTAACACATCCATTACTGGCAGAATTTATCCAGCAACATTTCTCTTTTTTTACAGTTGTGTAGCTCTCCGTTGCTTCTACTCCATGAGCTACCTTGAAATTAACTTGTCAAACGTTCGTCCCACTACTTAGGGAGGATTCCTCATCAGCTGAGTGGACTGGTTTGTCAGGGCTCCGGGGTGTTGGCAGTCAGGTGGCACTAAAGAGGCTCCTGTGAAGGCTGTGCTGGGGGATCCTGTCAGGGCTCCGTGCTGGGAGGGGCTGCTCGTGTTTGGAAAAGCAAAACGGGAATTGTGTCTCGGGGACTCTCTCTCCACACTCACCCCTTCGATCCTGCTCCCCTTTAATCCGTCTCCTTCGAAGCGTTTCGTCACCAGGGCTCTCCCTGCTTGGCTGGGGCACTTCCCAGAATCCTGGGAAACTGAGCACCACGGAGCTGAATTCCAGCCTGGTGGTGCTTCTGTGTGGGAGCCGGCTGGGTCTGATTCTGTCTGTGAGCTTCAGCCAGTGTCTGTTTTGAACAGCTGTACTAATCAGGTGCATTAATTTCCTGCCTTTGATTAAGCAGTTTGGAGCGGGGAGATGTTGTTCCTCTGCATATTCCAGAGCAGATGTTGAATGAGGGATGAGCAGTCGCGGAGTTGGGCTGTTCCCCCTCCCCGTTCTCCCAGTCCTCACTCTCCGTTCTCTGTCGTGTTCTATTATCCTGGGCCTGGCTTTGGAGTGGTTTCAGTTTTTGAAAATGGCAAGTAATTAGTCAATATGTTTTCACCATATGTATGAGGCTCAGTAAAGAGGCAACCAATGGCCTTTGTCATGGCACAGCGAGCGCTCGTTTTCTCGGCACTTCAAGTGACGCTGAGTGTGCGGCGAACGCCAGGGAATGTAATCGGGGATTCTGCCAGGGAACGTTTGACATCACCATTCACAGTTCACGGTGCAGGTCACAGATTTGGGCTCAGGCCCCTGCCGAGGTCACCTCTGTTCGTGCTGCTCACACCAGAGCTGCCTCTGCCCCGCCTGGTGCCCTGGATGGGCAGGGGGCTGCAGAGGGGGATGAATTGTTGTGACTCCAGTTGGTCCCATTTTACATCTTCTTGGCACTGAGGCTGTTGCAGCAAGGGAGAATTCATGAAACCCTTTTTTTTTTTTTCCCTTCCAGACTGGGTTTTTACATACCCCAAGCAAGTTCTTGCATATTTTCCAGATAGAGGTTTTTTTGCTGTAAGGCTTCCTCTCTTGCTGACTGTTAACAATATTTAAAAAGGTCAGAATCTGATCTTAACGCTGCTGATACGATGTGACATTTGCCCAAATTTTGCCATCTCCTGGGCAAAAATATGTCCAGTGTTTTCCAGAAAGACATGGGATAGACAGCAGCTTTGCCTGGCTGTTTTCCCCTCTTGGGAAAACTGAATTTCAGTTATCTGGGGAACAGGTTTCTGCATTGCCCACTGGCTTCCTTCAGATTTACAGAAAAAAACATTTGAGCTCAGCCTCAGCTCAGGGAGTTACAGGTTTGTGGGTTTTGAACATTTTGGGATATTTACGACAAATAATCTTCAGTAAGAACGATGACATTTTGTTTTACTGCAGCCATGATTTAAATTTATGTGGCATTGCTATTGAAGTCAATAGGACTTTTTCCTGAGTACGTTTTGCAGGGTACAGTATCATTAAAATATGACAGTTAATAGTCTTGTTTATGTTATTACATTTAATGAATAAATATATCAGTCTGAACATCAGACTCAGCTTTGTTTATACTCTTTAATTGTAGTCTTATCTCCCCTAGAAGCATGTTATATCTTTTAATTTTATAATTATCCACTTTATTCATGTGTGACACTCCAGAACTGCTGCTCATATCCTAAGAGACATCCAAATGCAAACAGATGGAAGACAGGCAACCACTAGGAAATTCAGATCTGGATCTGAATCCAGCTCCATCTTCTTAGACCACTCCAAAACCTTGGCTCCAAAGTCTTGGTTTGGGCTGTCGTAGAAAGGAGCAAGAGTTGCAGAATGACTCTGATTTATCCAGCACCTCCAAACATGAATTTCCACAGGGATTTTACGTGATCCTTCAGCACCTGAATGTTCTCTGTTTCTAAAAAGAAACCTGAGCTTTAAAGGCAAAGAGAGAGTGCTGCTCACATATCCCTTTCTGAAGTTTTTCAAAATGGAATTCGAGACCATATCCTCACTCAGACGTTGCATCCAGTTCCAAACTCTCTCATTTGGGCTCTTTTGCCGTAACAGAGTTACAGTTTAAAAAAGCCAGGCTGAATAAAGGTCTGACACTTCCACTGTAAAATTGCGTTATAATTATTGGTGCTGCAGTGAGGAGAAGCAGAGTAGCCAGGGTTTCACGGGGTTCTGTGTGTCCTCCCTTCGAACCTTCCCCCTCAGCTGAGATGTAACACAACAAACATTTGCTGGGCGATGCTGCTTCCAAAGGTGATGCCTTCCTTTGGATCCAGTAGGCAAAGCAGGAGCAGGCTGGGAGAGGGGAACACCCAGAGCCCAGAAATGCTGCTGGGATTACAAAAGAGCTTCTGGCAAGAAGAGAATAATGCAGCCAGGTAACAATAAAAACCAAAAAAACCAAATAAAAAAAAATGTAGAGTAAAAATTAAAAAAAAGTAGAGTTTCCCCAGCTACTGAAAGAAACATCTTTATGTAGTTTTTTTTTTATTGTTTCTCCCCAGTCAGTTTATCTGTTCCTGGGCAATATTTTAACCTCTTAGATTTGGAAAACCTCCCTCACCTGTTTTCATGTTTGAACAGAACTTCCAGTCAGTGGCCTCCGAAAAGTCACCTCCAAGGCAGTCGTGCAAGGAAGGGAAAATCTGCTTAGAGACTGACACCAAGTCAGTACTTCTTCCAGTTAGCACTTGAAGAGGAAAATATCATAATATTTAAACCAGTTTTGAAAACTTCCCATGAAAATAGGGGGAAAAAAACCAACATAAAACACTAGTTGCATACAGAGAGAGGCCAAAGAGAGTTCAGTTACCATAGAGATTATTACTGGCAATTGGTACTCAGCAGCAGATTGGGATCTGTTACAATATTTTTATTAATATTTTCTCCTAATTGGTTATTTATATATTTTGGATCCATCCCCGTGCTGGGCCCAGATTTCTCTCTTTACCTGTCACTTGGTGACACGAAGCAGCAGTGAGAGGAGGCATTTCCTGGCTGTGTGAGAGCTGCCAGGGTCACGGCACACAAACACCACCGGGGCAATTCCAGGGCTTGCCTTGGGCTGCCAGGGGAGGGAGAAGCACCAGGAGCAGCCTCGGGGTCCTCATCACCTGTGATTATTGCCCCCCAGTTTTTGCAGGAGCAGCAGAGAGGACTCAGGACACCCTTTCCCCTCTCAGTTTTCCCTGGTGGGTGTGCAAGCCTGTTGAATGTGCATTTCACACGTGCACATCCCGGTGCTTCAGCTGGTTATTTAGGAAATATCCTCTGGTAAATCCTTGCCCTGGATCTTCCCGAGGATCCATCCTGTTCCCTGTGTGTGATGCAGCAGCTGATAACAGCCAGGTTTTTAGAGCCCTGACAGTGGGAGTCACTCAGGGGCCAGTGCTGAGGGGCTTTTATAATCAACCAGCTTCTACAAATCCCACTCTTCGTTTATTTAAATTTTAATTTCGGTGTATGCCCGATGTTAAACGCATTTGAAAGTGCTGCTATGCTTTTCGGTTTTTTTCTGCCACGCCAATTGCCCTTAGGGAGGTTATTTTTTCAGGATGCCTGAGACCAGCTGGGTCTGTAATTTTTCCCTCTCACCCCCAGCCTGTTGCTCGCTGCTGCACCTTGAGCAGGGCAGGGGACAGGGACAGCCCTGGGGACTCTGCTGCGGGCAGTGCTCTCAGCTGCACAGTGTGAACCGAGCAGAGCTAAAAAAATAAAAAAAATACAGAGAGGGAGAAGCATGTTCTTTTCATCTCTAATCTCCTTTAGTTATCATGATCTCAAGGGTTATTTGTAATGATAGTAGGCACTGCATTTCAGATGGAAATGTGATTTTCCAAGCTGACGGTGTCACTTTAAGTAAACAAAGTTAATTCTGCTTCCTGCTATGCAAGGCCTAATCTCATTACCCAAACCACAAGTAGCATAACAGAAAATATTCCCATCTGTCAAAAGAACTTAAAATAAAAGTGGAAATTGTTTTTATGTTTCGTCCCTCCTCTTTCCCCCCAAATCCCTCACTGGACATTAATTATCACATCAGATCTATTTAAACCTGTTCAGATCCTCTCGGCCTGGACTTCTTTTTTGTTTGTTTGTTTGCTGTCTGTGGAATGATGGAGGATTCCAGGGTCACAGCATCCCCACAGCTCAGCACTAACAGCACCGGGGGATGGACCCAGAGCAGGGTGAGTGCCCTCCTTGCCTCCCCACTCCAAGGTGTAAATCCAGCACAATTTCCCTGCATGTGCCTGCCTGTGATCCACACGGGAAGGGGAAAGAGGGAATCAGACTCCAAAGGGAATCAGGCTCCAGCGGGAGCTGTGCCAGCCCCGGCAGCAGACCCTGCCATTCCTGGGGCTCACTAGGAGCTGAAGACAGTCCAAACACTCTGACGAGTAATTCCCGGCTCCATCATAAGGAGATCGTTCACAAAACTCTCCAACAACGGTGTTTTTCAGCTCCTCTTCATTTGGAATGACCTTTATGTGATGATAACGTCTGCCTTGCTGAGCCTTAATTGCTTAATTAGAGAAGCAGCTTCTCTATTAGACAAACAGGTTTTTGAAAAGTGTACTTTTTTTCTTGCGAGGCTGATGTTTTCTTTCATTTTAAGCTCATCAGCAGTATTTTAAAAAGTTTAAAAAGACGGTTTCAAGTGGTTATAAGGTTTATTTATGTATTGGCCATTTGAAAGCTTTGTTTTCTGCTCTTTTCCTGGGAGGTATTTACAGAAGGAATCTTTACCCATCAGGAATTTCTCTGCCTTTCCCTACCGTGCTTACACAGATCTTTACAAAAAAAACTCTGGGCAGCTTTTAAAGATTCCAGGTGTGATCGGGAATTTATTTTTCCCGGGCAAAGAGCTGAGCCAAAAATCCTGCACCTCCTTCTCCGGTGGAGAGCAGAGCTGGTGTATTCCCTGGGAGCCCTGGCAAGCCTCACTCCGAGCTCTGGCCGTCGCATTTTCTCTGTTAAACGGGACTTTTGGGCAGTTTCAGCCTCTTTTTGTTGTGGTTTCCAAGCCGGAGCCAGTCGATGTGTCGGTGCAGGGTCGCTCCTGCCTGTGTGATTGCTGATGGCTTTGAAGAAGGCGATTGTTTGTGAAAAGCCATCAGGGTTTTGCCCGAGGTTGGATTTTTTGGGATGCCGTTGTTACACTGATGTGCTGTGCTGGAAGCAGAAGCTCCCAGAGGTGATTTGGTGCTGGTCAAAGTTACACCAAACCAGCGTTTTTTGAGTGAGATTTGGGGCTGCTTTGTGCAAAAGCCTCTACCAGAGCCGTCAGCAGGAGAAGGAATATTTGGGACACCCCAGCCCCAGACTCTTCTCCCCGGGAATAACAATCCCCTTCTGTGCTCTTTCTAAAATCTTGCCTTGCTGAAAACAGAGACTCTCACCCTAAAAGCCAAAAGGTGAGTGATAAATGACTGTGATGGGGAAAAAATGGACCAGAAGTGGCTCATTGTGGAAGAACTTTGGAAGTATTTAAGAATTGGCTTTCACTTATTTCAACCTCAATGTTTTTCAGGCCTTTCTACCCAAATTATTCATCTTGTTGCTAACGAGAACTCTGAACGTGGCAGGAGTTAGGTGCAAAAAGTACTTTTTGGGTAGTTCCATGTGGTGTTTTGGGCAGGTTTGCTGGAGTTAAGTGCAGAAGGTATTTTTTGAGCAGCTCTGTGTGGTATTTTGGGAAGATTTGCTGGAGTTAAGTGCCGAAGGTATTTTTGAGTAGCTCTACGTGGTGTTTTGGGCAGGGTTGCTGGAGTTAAGTGCAGAAAGTATTTTTTGAGCAGCTCTGTGTAGTGTTTTGGGCAGCTTTGCTGGAGTTAAGTGCAAAAGGTATTTTTGGGGTAGTTTGCGTGGTGTTTTGGGCAGGTTTGCTGGGGTTAAGTGCTGAAGGTATTTTTTGAGCAGCTCTGTGAGGTGTTTTGGGCAGGTTTGCTGGAGTTAAGTGCAGAAGGTATTTCTGGGGTAGCTCTGTGAGGTGTTTTGGGCAGGTTTGCTCTGCTGACTCTCCAAGGCAGTCCAAATCCAGGTGTCTGCGTTGGCAGGGGCTGAGCCCCGCGCCATCCCTGTGATGGAGGGCAGGGTTTGTGAGCTCGGCTCTGCCCTCCCCGAGTTCCCAGGGCTTTGGAGCAGGGCTGGCTGCCATCCCAGTGGGTCACACCTCCCCCTGGCTGGGTGTGCTCCAGGGAACACCGCCCTGCAATCCTGGGCCTGCTGATCTGCAAAATTCCCGCGGTCTCGTACCTGAGTGTTCGCAGCGTCGGGGTTTTTCAGTAGTTGTGGCTTTTAAGGATAAGGAAAGAAGCAAAAGGACGTTTTGGGGCGAGGCAGGAGGTTTGTGTGTGGCCAAGGAAAGAGTTCTTGCAAACAGCAAAAATTGATGTTTCCCTAACGAAGGCCAGAGACACTTAGAAATGATCTATGCCTAATATATTTGTTGTGCCCTAAGGTCATAGAGAGATTTTCTTTCTCCCAAATAAAAAAAAAATGGGTAAAACTTGCACTTTCAAAAATATGTATTTGGCTTTAGGGCATTTTCAAAGGCATTTTTATTGTGCCTACAACCACTGGATCACTTCTGCTTTTCAATTCCCAGATATTTTTCATGATGTCTATTTTAATAAGTATTGGGTCAAGCCATTGTTCTCTATTAATAGCTGGATACAAAGGACATTGGATCAGAGTTGGAGCCCCTCAGAAATGACACCCTGGGATTTTCGAGGTGCAATCCAAAGCCTGGGCAGAGCGAAGCCTCTTCCTGAGGCTCAGAGTTTCTCTTTTCCCCCCAATTCCACCCCAAGTCACGTGGCTGCACCATCTCCTTGTGAGGAAGGCTCAGGGATGAGATAAAAGAGCTGAAGGAGCCAAAATCTCTGGATTCGCTTTCTGCCCACGCTGTTGAGGCAAATAAATAAAAATGAGGGAGAGAAATGCATCTGCAAACACACACCGAGGCACATGCCACGTGTGGGAGGGAGCAGGAACGGGGGCTGCGTTGCCAGAAGGGAGCATTGTCTGCAACAGGTCTCCAGAAAAGCACTTTTTTATTATTTTCTTATTGTAGCTGTAGAAAACCAGGGCCCTGCATGGTGTTCGACATGTGGCCAGGATCTATCAGGTTTCTTGAAAATGTTCATTTCCCTAAAATTAAGTGGAGTCTGGTTTCCTTTGTCAAATCCTTACCTTCCTTCTGCAATTTATAGCTCAAGAATAACTTTTTTTTTTTTTTTTTTGGATGGAAGAGGAGCCTCTGCAGGGAGCTGGGTCTGACCCTGGCCTGAGCAATGCTTTGCTAAGGCAGTGTGGCTTTATTCTTCTTTTCCTCCCTTCCTTTTTGTTTTTAGACCCTGAAACAGATGTAAAAGTTCCTACCCAATTCAGGCAAGCTTTGCCATAAATTAATTTCTGAGAAAAGTCTGCATGACAAAGAAACTTGGTCTGTGCAGCACGTGAGCATTGCTGGGTTATGTCCTTATGATCAACAATCATTTGGGTGTTTGAGCCACAGGGGAGACGTTTTTCTATGTCATAAAGAATGTTTCTGAGGCCATAACATCCTGGTAAGGCAAAATAACACTGATGACAAAATCTGTTTGATTGGCTCCGTGATCTGCCAAAATTCCCAATTAATGGCGAGAGAGAGGCCCAAGAAACGGAGTTGAAAATCAACCAGAATTATTTCTTCTTTTGCTGCTGTTCTCTGCAGCTTCAGCACTGAAATTCATTCCTTGGGACAAGAACAGAGATTAGGTCAAAAGAGCTTTTCACTCTGCAGACCCCACTCCCTCCCTCCACTCAGATCTGAAGTTTTCAGTGATAAATTATTCTAATGGTTTGCATTGCAGTGGGAACATCCATTCTGCTGAGCACTTTACATACTCACATTAAGAAATAATCTCTGCACAAGATGTCCATACGATTTGATTTCTCTCTGCTGTTTCTTTTTTCCTTTTTTTCGAGGACTATCTGGTTTATGGTTGCAGTTTTGAAAACTGTTACCTCGTTGAGCAGTTTCAACTAAGCTTGACTCAAAGACAGCCTCTTTTTTTTTTATAACTCAATCTTCCAAAGTCTGCCATAAATGCAAATAGTGAGGAGATGCCCCAATGTTAAGATGCTGATATTCACATAGTATGGAAAGTGTCAGTGTAATATGTGTGAAATAACTTTAGCACAGACCATTTTGGAAGCTCTCTGCAGAAGAGAAAGTTTTCCTGCCTATAAAAGTGTAAACTCGATGAGAAATGGAGACACTTAAAAGAAAAATAAAAAGAACAAAACTAATTGCAGTTGCAGTTTTGTTCCTTCCTTGGGTGCACCGAGGAACCCGAGTGGAGTTTGTCTGACTCTGCCTCCTGCAAACCAAAACCGGGGCAGAGTTTCCTGGGCTCTGCTGCTGCCCCTCTTGGCAAATCCTCAGTTTAGTTCCAAGCTCTGATTAAAGCCTTGCTGAGGACCAGGGCCTGCTCCTTTCCTCGTGTCCTTTTCCATGGAGGAGCTCCCCTGACCTCAGCTGGTTCACCCCGGCGGGGAGTGAGTGGGACTGGGACACGTGGCACCGTATCAAAAGATCCCGGAGATCTCCCAGGAAAACAAACACGCCTTTTGAAGTTGTTTGGCTGTTTCCAGAGCAAAGCAAGAACTTCAGAAAACACTTTGACTGTTGGGCCAAAAGGAATCCTTTTCTCATTCTTTCCCCTGCCCTCCCACCCTGTTTGCCTTTCTCTTTTGCCTACTTGACTTCTCTGGTAACATTTTTTCCAAAGGAACCCTTAAAGTCAGTAAAACCTTTTGTCAGCACAATAATTTTGGTCAGGGTTGTCATTCTTTTTATTTTTTATAGTACTTCTCTGTTGGTACAGCCCTCAGCACAGGTTCAGCTGTACTAAACCAAAGTGATTTTGCTGATAGAGCTTATTTCATTTAGGGAATTAGTGAAAACTTCACTGCTGAAACCACTCTTTTGGCAGAACAAGCTGCGTCTGTATTAGTGGGATTTGGTGGTGTAGCAGCAAAATGTGGGGCTGGCCAACAACTTAAACCCTCCAAAGTGAAACCCTCCTGTTGAAATGTGCTCGCTTTGAACTTCTGTGGCCTCCATGTGCTGAAGAAAGGCTGCTTGTAGCATTCGAAATTCACAGGACTAAAACAAGCCTTAGAGTGATTAAATTCAACTCCCCGAACGCAACTTAGGCGGCTCCCCAGCTTGATTTATGGGACTTCATCTCATCTGGTAAAAAATCAAGTTGTGCTAAATGGAGCTGTGGCTCTGACCCTCTTCCCCTCCCTTTGATGGGAATATCATCATGGAGATATTGTTCTAATATGCCTCGACTTCCCCACGTGTGAAACAGATCTCCTGTGAAGTCTGTGCTGGTGAGGCTCAGGAGCTTGGCTCCAGGGCTTTTACACATTTTGGCACCTCAGGGGTTGTCGCACCAGTTTGTGACCTTGCTGGCCACTCTGGACTCATGAAAGTGCAGCACCACTTACTGGTTTTGCTGGAGAAATTCCAGCCAGCAAAGCCAGGCGACGTTGTTTATCTCCTGCTGTCATCGTAACTATTTCCTGAGAGCTGGAGAGTTGTACTCCTTCCTCTCCCTGCTTGCTGTAGCCCAAAGGATCAAAGATAAGGATTATAATGGTTATGTTCAAGCAGAGGAGTTGTTGATTGGGATTTATCCTTTTAAATATGTGTAAGTCATACAAAGCTTTGCAGTCAGAAATATTGACTTCATTGATCCATGCCAAGAGCAGAAGAAACCCATGTGGGCTGAAGTGGAAAGGCTGTGCAAGATGCTTATAATAAAGATGTTATCTGGTAAATAAGATATTGCTTTATTCCTGAGCAAGGAAAATTAGAAATCCAGACTTTAAATACACTGGTCAGGTCATGCCAAGCTAACTGTGGCAGCATTAACCTTCCGTGATCAATATTCGATATCAGGGCTCTGCATTCCTGTTTCTGGTCAAGTGAGATGGTTACACAGCTCCTGGTTCTGCATTGTTGATGGGCTTTAAAAGGAGAACATTTGAATGAATCAACTTCAGGAACATAATGGACTATAAATGCAGAGAACATCAGCTTCGTCACTTAGGATGAAGGGAATGTGGTGCAGGTCAAGATATTGCCTTTGGAAAGAGCTAAAATCCCTTGTCTGGTGAGCTGGGATTGCAGGGCTGACAGGAGAGGCAAGTGGGGTTAAAGTGTCCAGCATCACTGGGGAGGGACTGTCAGAGCAGGGCCACCCCTCAGGGTCTGGGGGATCAGTTCCTGTGAACAAACAAACAAACAAACAAACAGGAGAAATCCTGCAGGGGCAGGGAGCCGCGGCTGTGCCGGCAGCTCTGCGGCTCCTGAGGATCACAGGGAGGGCAGGGATGTGATTTTGGAGGGGACGGGTTTGGGGTTTTTACCCCATCTGGAGCAGTGTCAGCTTGTCAGCAGGGGAAGGAAGGAAGGAATATCTCCAAAACCCTCCCGGTTTTGTGGAGACCCGTGAAGGGGTCGGCGCAGCCCCTCTGGCTGTGAGTGGAAAAACCCCACCCCTGTCCCCCAATGTTCCTGTCCCCTGAACCCCCAAAGCTGTGACACCCCCGGTGTCACCTTTTGAACCCTGTTAGCAAAACCCCCCTTGGGCGAGCACGGGGGTGGGGGGGAGCCTCACCCCACGGCAAAAGCCGCTCGGGAGAATCCTCCAGGGGACAATTGAGCACTATCAAACACAACTGCAGTAATACTTTACTGTCTGCTGCAGATATTGAGCCCTCATTGCAGTAATTGTCACGGTGACAGAGCTGGGAACACTTGCTGTAATTAGGACAGTTGTTTTGTCATGTGTAACGATCTGAAGAGAAGCAAGGAAAGAGGCGAACGAGCACTAATCTGCTCCGGTGTAGTGAAGGGGAACCGTGCACACACCAAATACAGCTAATATATTGGAAATTCAGATGAGCAGGCATTTTGAGGAAGTGAGGAAATAAATGGTAAAACAATACATCTATTCAGGGAAATTTATGCTCTCCTGGGTGTCTGTATCTGGAATAGCAAGTGCAGATGTTTTGCTGTAGAGGTGGTTTGGTTTTGTTTTTTTTTTCCTGAAGGTGATCCCGGTGATATCTCACAAGAATCCTCAGCCAAACCCGTGTGTGTATGCAGGCATATAAATATGTGCTGATCTATGTTGATATAAATATATTTAAGCAAATTTCTGTAGGTGAAATGTCTCTTAGTCCAGTTGCTGCTGCAGCAGCTGGAGAACATTCAGTGCACACTTGACAAAACTGAGCAAATGTGTGGGACATGCATCACTCAAGCTATTTGAATTTCTCAGAAATAATCACTCCAGCCTCTTTATTTTCTTTCTCTCTCTCCCTCTCCTCTCTGTTTCTCTTTTTTCCTTTTCACATTGTGCTCCAAATTACCTTTTACTCTGATGCAGAGTCTGGAATGGTCGTTCTGGTTGGGTTTTAGCTGATGACAAACATTTCTGTGGATCAAAAACTCTCGGGGAATGGCCCCAGTTTGGGAGTTGTAAGACCCAGAGCTGTAGGGGATCTATTGCTGTGTGAGGGACTGCAGACCCTTCAGGCAGGAATTGCACTGGGCTGGCCAGAGACAGTAGCAGAAATTCTCCTGATTGAAAATTTCCCGTGTAAAGCATTTCTCAATGAGAAATTGGATTTTCAACTCTTTTTTTTTTTCTGGTTTCCACCAAAATTTTGACATTTCGTTTCACAGCTGGAAGGATCTTGAGGCAAATAACACTTGCCATTTAGTGTTCTTTTTTAGTGTTAAGCTAAATTTAGTGTTCAAATTTTCAGTTACTTTTTTAGCCTTACAGCTTTCAGCGAAATCTTGCCTTCGCTGCTGAGGCAAATCAGAGTTTTCCCATCCACTTCAGCAGCACCAGGATTTCACTTTTGATATTTTACTACAGGAAATCATTCTTGTAAGGACCTTATATGTCCTTTAGAGCTTATCAGCCTCTTGAAAAGGTTCCAGGGAACAACAGACCACTTAGTCTGACCCTGATTCCAAGCAAAACCTCATGATTAACCCCAAACCTTATTAACAAAGAATTAGTGGGTGAAACACAATTAATGACAGCCAGCAGGGAGGAATATAAATCTTGTCATATAAACATTCTGTCTTCTTGACAGGATTGCGTTTCTACTCCAGGAAGGGAACTGGGACACTGCAATGTACCTGGATTTCTCCAGGGCATTTAACTCAGCCCAGCTGCTGTCTGGCCTCGTTAGGTGTTTAAACATCGCTGGGTGTTTGAAATCCTGACTCATCGGAGCATCTCTGGGTGTATTGTTCATATCAATCCAGTGCTTGTGCCAGTGATCCAAGCAGAGATGTGAGATGAACGTGGGGAGGGCCTCCAGGTGACCTGGGGCTTGGTGGAGCAGTGAAAAACCAGGACAAAAGGGGGGAGCAGCAGGAATTTTCAGGTTAAGGGGTTTCAGCCCGACAGAATTCATTTAAAATTAAGAAATTAATCAAATCCTGTGGGAACAGAGCTGTGGTTCCAAATATCCCCAAGGCACAGGTAGAGAGGAAGGTGGGCAGTCACCTCCACTGACTTCAGAGTGCAGTGATTCTGTAAAAGCAAATTAATAATCAATTACTGATTGATTATTTGCAATGACTAATCCAACAATTACTAATCCAACAATTACCAATCCAACAATGACCAATCAAACAAACAAACCCAGCAAACCAGGAGCAGGTTCCCTTCTTACACGAAGCTTCAATGAGGTCCCGATGTGAAACGTTCCAGGAGAACAGGAGAATATTCCAAAGGAAAGTTACAGGAGGCCACAGGAACCATCTGGAGGTTGGAAATCCACGTTCGGCCATGGAGCTGAAAGAACCTGAGGGGTTCAGCTCCTCAGGAGCCCTGAGTGATGCTCTGGTTGCTGTGTGTGGGCTGTGAGAGGCTCCTCGGCCTGGCTGAGAAGGCACCTTCAGCCGGCTGCTGGTGTTGACCAAATTTACCAGGGAAATAACAACGTTCTGTGAAAATGAGACACAGCTCCGGCTTGGGGAGGTGATGGAAGCTCGCAGCAGTTCCTCAAGTGCACTCCTGAGTGCTTTCTGTTCTTCAGAGCAGGATTAACTGCCCCTTGGAAGCAGATATATAAAATTGAGCTGGATTAGAGGGAAGTTTTATTGCAAAGACACTTTAGACCTGGTGTAGTGCCTGTACTTCACATGTGTGCATGTCAGGAGGGGCATTTGAAAATGGTTTTAATTTATGTGGCTATTTTTTACCAAAAAAAAAAAAAAAGAATTTCCAATGAAAATTTTTTATTACTTACAGGGTTCTTTTCCCCTCAACACCAGACTTCTGAGATTTGACTGTTTGGGGCCTTTGGATGAAAGTTAAAAAAAAAAAACTTCTCTAGCAGGGAGACATCTTTCTACTGAAAGATCACCTGGGTTAAAAAAATCTAATTTCCACTGGAAAGGTGAAAACAAAGTCTTCAAAGGAGAGGAAAAAAAATCAGACAGGTCCACTCTGACCACGCTGTGGTTTGTCCCTGCACTGAGTTGTGGGATCTTTGGGACAGGGGTCAGCTCCAAGTCACTCCCTGAACTGCAGCTGGAATTCCTGGGCAGTTCTGGGGCCAAGCACAGGAGCAGCTGCAGTTGCACCCTGTGCAGGGGATCCAGCCATCAAGGTCCCAGCTCTTCTCAGGAGGCAGAGGGTTTTCCTCAAACTCTGATTAACCAATTACCTTTGTCCTGATTTGAATTCTTCGGCCATCTCCCTCCCCACAGGGCAGAGCAGTTCACTGAATTCAAAGAGGACTGCAAAGTTGTGTAAATGAATGGGATGTTTTCTTAAAATAACTATTTATACATGTAAATCTCTGCCTGGATCTTGGAAACCCCTTCCCAGCTCTGCCTCTAACTCGTGCAGTGACATCTCTCTCCTTCATGCCCATCACGTGGAGCCAGACTGGAAAATCCCAGGAGCACAGGCCTTGTCTCCCTTCCTTTTCTCCCGTCCATGGGGTGGCTGCAAGGCTGAGGACAAGAGAATGTTTTTCTGCCAGGGACACAACAAATTCAAGCGTTTTCTCTCTAATAGAAATGACATTTGAGGCACTCTGTTTAATTTGAGGCAGCCCAGTTGGTGTTTATCTGAAATTAGGGTAGAAAATCAGGTGCATTTATTCTGTTGAAAAGTACATTTTCAGTCCCAAACAAATATTGTCATGTAATAATATTCCTGGAAATTCCTGGCGCTCGGTTGCTGTTTGGCATTATGGGTTCAGGGTAGTTTTGGAGGACAAAACCTGCAGTTATTAATGTCCTAATGAAATAAAAACCTGTAATATGAAACGAAACATTAAATTCATGACATTTCCTGTACACTTTTAAATGACCAAAACAAGTTTTCGTTGACTGTTTTTTTCAGATTTTGAAAAAAAAATAAAAGAAAAAGAAAGCTAATGACAATTAAATATTCCAGGTTAATTCCTGAATTACCTGGAAGAGACATGAACATTTGGAAATGGACGGTGGTAAATTGTTCATGTAACAAAACAGCTCCTGAGAAGGACTCATGCTTTTCCATACCTTTCACTTCTCTCTTTTTAAAAAAACAGAGTATAAAAAAGCATTTTTATAGTATAAAAAAAGCATTTTCCATTTTGCCTGGGCTTTTAAACTGATTCTCCCAGCTTGGGAATGGAGTAAATTAAAGTGTCCAAGGCAAATGCTGTGGCAAAGTTTGCCTGGTTAAAGCCTGCGAGTGAGGCCCCTGTGGACAGATTTATATTTCACATTTTGCCTTTCATGGAGATCATTAGATGGACAAAATGGCCCAACTCCTCCTTCCAAAAACAATCCACCAACATCCATCTTTCACCAGGGCAGGTGGCAGCTTTGGTTTAATTCTGTATTTTCAACAGCAAGGAACATTGGGATTCCAACGTGCATTAAAGGTGGAAAGGTAATTTTTGAGGGTTCGTGGTTGAAACTTATTTTAGCTTTTTATTTTTCCTCCCATCGCGATGGAAAGTAGAAATAAATGAGCTTGATTCACCATTCAATTATGTTAATTTATAGCCCTCTAACCCCAGCAGTCGTGCTGACATATAAATGATGAAGCAGAGCATATGATCAGATCCCTGGTACTACAAAAGAAGTGTTAAGACAAGGGTGAGCAAAGATTTTGGAGCCCAGGAGTGTCCAGATGGGAAATGCAGTTTGCCCACAGACCCCGGAAATTGTTCTGTCCAGGTACTTAATAATGATGTTTTCTGGATTTAACACTGAATTTACATTTTGAAGAAAAGTTTTTAGGGGTTTAAAAAAAAAAACAACCAAAAAATCCTCCTGTAAGGTAAAGCCATACATTTAATTTTGGGACAAACAGGACAATTCTTAGAAATCCAGGTGGAGACTCTTTCTTTCTCATTTTCAAGAACTTCCTTTTTTTATTTTTGAGCCAGAGGATAATGCTAATAATTTGGACCCAGAATGGAACATCCATAGCTACACTTAGATCTCATTTCTCCCAGAACTTCTGTCCTGAGTCAAGCTGTGCCATGACCAGAGGTGGGCTGTGAATATTGACCGTGAGGTCACACAAAGGACGGTGAGAGATGCTGTTACCAGGAGGCTGCACTGGGGCAGAGTCCATTTTCTGTCTCTGCCTGGAACTTTTTGGGGCTCTTGCTAAAGCTGAGGGTGGATTCGTGGGAGGGTGGGATGTGTTGGGATCAAGGGAGAGCAGCCAAAAACCCGTCATGGTTTGGGAGCTGTGCAAGCAGAGACATCTCTGCCCACCCCCATCCTGGGCCACTGGTGGGGCACAGATTCAGCACCTGGAACTCATTCCCTGCTGGAATCTCCTACCTGGAGAGTTTTCTTTTTCAGGAGAAAAAGGAGTTTTCGGGAGGCTGAGCCAGGCTGGGCCATCCCACACGTGTCCCCTGTGCTGGTCTGGAGACACCAAAGCCCTTCCAGGTCACCCCCATCCCGTGTCTCTGAGCTGCTGAGCACAACCACCAGCACCTCAAAGCCTCTTTGCTCTGGGACCAGAGCTGTGCTTTCAAATGATAAAAATCTCTTTTTTCCAGCTCCAGTGAAAACAGAGATTTCACAGAGCTGCAAGGCCAGCCAAGTGTGCTGCAGCAGACTCTGGCATCTTCTGACTCTGCTGGAACCTGGTGTATTAAAATGAGTCCCGGGGGCATTGGAAGCTCCAGTGTGTATCTTTGGGGAGGAGATTTGGCACCTTCCAATTCTCAGGCAGGTTTTACAAAAGCTACAATAAACCAAAGAAAAGCTCCTTAAAAACACGCTGATTTTTTTTTTTTTTTCTTTTTTTGGTCCCACTAACCCTTTTCTCAACCCCCTGGTGGTTCAAATGCCAGCACAGAGCTGGAGTTTGTAGCCAGGGAGAGAAACAAACGGGTCAGACGTGGAGATGTCCATGGCCAGTGTGAGATTCCTTTACTCAGGTGGGCACCCAGGTGCCTGTTCCACATCTGCACCAATAATTGAGAGAGTTTGCACGTCCCTGTACCACGTGTGCCACCTTCTGTGGGCACGGCATCTTTGTACAGATAAAATTTGTTTCTCACAACACATTTTGGAACCTTTTTTTTTTTTTGGGCTTCCCATGGTGGCAGGCTCAGGGTGTTGCTCTGTAACTATAAACACCGGGACAGGGTGATTCCCACCCCATCCCTGGAAGGAACAAAAGGAAAGGTGGAGGTGCCACAAGGTCAATTTGTATTTTTAAACTGAGGGGATTTAGTCATTTCTAAAGGGGCTTAAACTGAAATTCTTGGGGACGAGGCACAGTTTGTAGGATCCTCCCATGCTGGGCAGCCCCTATTTTGCCCCTGTTGTCACCCGTGGCAGTAAGAGCACAAGGTCTGTGGGTTGTGGAGGTGAAGGGAGCACAAGGACAGGAATTTCTGGGTTTAAACAACCGCCTGGCTGCTGGAGGGCTCTGCAGGGCACTGCCCCTTCCTTCCACAGCAAATTGCAAATCTTTTCTCTATCCTCATGTAGGCAAGGACAGCCAAGTGAGGGGATCTTTGGAAATCTTGGCTGGCTGTAACTCTCCCCCAGCCACGGGCCCCAGGAGAGAACAGGAGGATCCAACCAAGCCACCAGAAGTTGGCTGTTTTCTCATGTTTTAGAAAGTGTGGAATTTCTCCCAATTCTCCATGAACCTGACACCTGATAGGACATCTAACAAAGCCCATAAGTAGTGTTTTATGAAGCTCCACTTCCCTCCTAGGCTCACCAGGGATCATTCTTCTCTTTGAAAAACAGCTCATCATTAGGAATCAAAGATGTTTGATATACAAAATAATTTCCCAAATTAGGGTTTGTCAAATGTAGGTTTGCAAATCTCTGCGCTTTTTTTGCCTTTTTTTTTTTTTGTTCCTCGCTCTCCCCTTTAGATTGATCATATCTTGGAACTAGAGGCAAAATAAAATCCTTCCACCCTTTCCCCTCCTCGCATCCCTCCCCGCGCCTTTCCTTATCTCACCCCATCCTCCGCCGTGGCTCAGCCCCACCTGAGCACCTCCAGGCGGGATTTATTTGATGCCACCCCCCTTTGGCAGTGCCCACCTGGCACCCCGGGGTGCCCCGGGCCGCGGGCAGGGTGGGCAGCGGGGCTGGAGCCCGGGGACAGGGGGCTGCCGCCGGCTCTCCCTCCCGCAGTGCCAGCAAACGGTTAACGCTTTAATACTTTACAAAAAAAGTCAAGACAGACTTGTGATTCTTGATGTTAATGAAGGTGTCACACATTGTCTAGAGAAAGTTGTGCCTGGCAATCTTCCTTTTTTCGGATGCCTACACCACTGACATTTCATCTCGCATTCAAAGAGCACTACCTTAATGAAATGCATAATTAACATATTCTAATTGTGCTGAGCGCTGTGATGATTTTGACAGAACTCACTTTCCATGTCTAATTTGATGCTAATTTAATCTGTTCCTCTCCCGCTGACATGACCTTTCTTGATTGAGTTTCACTGAGGAAATTTTTTGATGGATTGATTTATCAGCATTGCGGAGACAACAAAGGCTCAGGGTGCACGGCAGAGCCGGGGTGGGAACGGCCCCCAACGCCCGCACACCCTGAACTCTCCAGCTCCAGTGGCCTCTTTCCAGAGCCCGCCTGCCTCATCTACTGATGGAATTCGAGAAATGTGACATCTGCGTGTGGGTTTGATCTGGGTGATAAATACAGTAAATATCTCATTGTGCTCGGGAGTCCTCCTGGAAGAGGGAAACTTCTCCCTGGGCTGCCGCTGTGGTGGTGGAGCTGGGCAGCGCCAGCCAGGGCAGGTGGCCCTGAGGGCTGGACCTGTTTTAATTAACCTGGGCATTGCTGGCCATCAGCAGAACGAGAAGTGCAGAGCAATGGGGTTGGAAGAGGCGTCGCAAAGCATAACCTACTTTTTGGAGGTTCCTTCACCCAACTTTGTCTAATGGTTTTTGGTGGCTGCGCGTGTTTAACACCCAGGGTGTGCATTTATAACGCACACACGCACATTATCTGTGCAGATATAGATACATAATTTATGGCTTGTGTATATATGATTATACCCTCATTCAAACGCTGGAGAGGAGCTTTAATAATCCTCCCAATGTTGTGAAATATATTAACTATATCTCCCAGCTCAGGAGGTGAGTGTGTGCCTGTGGGAACACACTGCTGGGAGGAAATCCTGGGGGGAAATAAAGAATTTTTGGATTGTTCCAGAAGAGAGGAACTTTAGGAAGAAATTCTTCTCTGTGAGGGTGGAGAAGCCTTGGCACAGGGTGCCCAGAGAAGCTGCAGCTGCCCCTGGATCCCTGGCAGTGCCCAAGGTCAGGTTGGACAGGGCTTGGAGCACCCTGGGGTGGTGGGAGGTGTCCCTGCCCATGGCAGGGGTGGCACTGGGTGGTCTTTAAGGTCTCTCCCAACCCAAACCATTTTCTGATTATATGGAAACTTCAGGTAATCTCCACCTATTGCTTTGTATCCTGACAGTTTCTTGCTCCCCTCACTGTGACCTGCCTCATTACCCAGGGCTCTGTATCACAAAAAAGGCCCTTCCTGACCCTCCCAGTGATCTCTTCCATGCCCTGAAGCACCAGATTTAACTTTGCCCGTTCCACTACAGCTGCTGCTGGTCATAAACTCTGAGTTCCTTGCACTGCCTCAGCGTGTGTGTTTTTGCTGCCTTGGGAAAAGCAGAGATAGCATCTCGCTTTAGAGAGCATAATAATATTTAATTGACAGCATTGTTGAGATGAGTTTTATAAACACCAGTGACATTAAAACAAAAAAAGGAGAATTAAGAATTTATGTTTCATCTTGCTACAGATTTAAGAAGTTAAGACACACATGTTCACTTTCTTGAGGAGTTGATGGAATAGTTTAGTTTTAAAAATGACTTCTTGATGTAAGTCCCAGATTTTCTTATCAGTGTTTAGCTACACTGAGCAGACAGTAGATGCTTGAGGAGAAGGGTGAAGCCAGTCCAGGGAGCAGAGGGGTTCTCCCAGCTGGGGCTGGGACCTGCTCCTGCCCTGCCCTTGCCCTCCAGGGAATCTGGGATCAGGGAACTGCCCCATGAGGGGCTCCCAACCCGTGTGCCCAGCACAGGGAACTCGAGGAAAGCCCCGCAGGGCAAGGGTGGGCTGGGGGTTAAACCGCCCCCAGGAGCCCTGGGGTGCTTCCCTCCCCACCCTGCAGCTCCTGCTGAGCACAACCCACGGTCCCCAGCCCTTGTCTGATGGGCAAACTGAAGCTCAAACCTGCCCAAACTGGACCCGGATTTATGGATGCCAGGGAATCCCACCCATCCACACCAGGTCTGAGTTTGGCTCTCAACTGGGTGTTTGGTTTGGGTTTTGTTTGGGGTTTTTTATGTAGGTAATCTTTTAATTTTGAAAAAAAAAAAAACCACCTCATTTTTGCAACAGAGTCCTTCCTGTCTGATTTCAGCTCTTTGCCAGAGGACTGGCCAATACTGATTTATTCACAGATCCTCTGCTCTCTCTCTCTCTCTCAAAAAAAAAAAAAAGCACTTGTGTATCCATTCTGGCTAAGTCTGTTGGGCAGCTGCATCCCAAAATGTGTAAACCACGTTATAACTGTGAAACTATGAGTCATTCAGTGTTATTTACCATTGATACTGGCAGGCAGCCTGATCTGTTCCTGTAATTATGTCTCTGTCTCTACCAGGGAGATCAAAAGTACAGAAATTCCAAGTAATAGGAGTACAACTATATCAGTGGGGTGAAACGGAGCATCTGGATCAGAGAAAGAGATATTGAGTGCACAGTGTTGCAGGAGATCAAAGAGGGAACTAAATCTAATAAAACAGTAATAATTGGTAAGCTCACTTCCAACATATGGAACATCAGAATTTGGTATTAAAATGTTATTTCTGAAGAACTTTAAAAAATTGGAACAGATAGTTTGAGGACATACAAGACTTGTGTGCATTCTGCTCTAGGCTCGGTATTTCTGAAAAGAAATCAGATGCCTTCATCCATATTTAGGAAACTAATTTAAGAACAATTTTTTTTTTTTTAAATAAAAGAATCTTGAAGAAATCTTACCCAGATACTTTCATCTGTGGTCACCTGGGTGCTTCTGGTTATTTTCCTGATGAACCCAGTCGGAAAGAAGGGAGTGGAATTGAGTTTGCAGCCATGCCTGTTCATCAAATGCTCTTTTTCATTAGAACAGTTCACTTCAATAAAATCCTGGGCACGTTTGATAAGACAGTATTCAAGGAACAAAGCTGTTAGGAAATGACTTGCTCATAAGTTCCAGCAATAATTTTTGGCCTTGGAATATTACTTGGTGTTTTTCATTGTCAGTGGAAAATGAAAATGTAGCATTTCAATTGTGAGCCATTAGGAATGGAGCGAGGCCCCCTGTTCCGTGCACTTCATCTACAAATTGCACCAGAATACTTGGGTGAACTTTTGATCTGCCAGCACTCACAGGGGAAAAAAAAAAAAACAACAACATTCCCAGAAAATGCCCATTAATTTGAATGATTGAATATTCAAGGAGAAGGTTTCTCCTTATCAAGGTTTCTACAGAAGGAAAGTGAGAATTAGTAAAATGTGGTTAATATAAATAGAACCTGACTGCTGCATGAAGGGAAGTTTTTTAGCACTCAGTGTTTTGCAGATGGGTGCATCTTGTTGCAAAATGGCTGAGGACAGGAATGTTTGGAGCACGGAAAGGGAAAATTTAAGGTGTAGATATAGATAGATGCGGTGAGTCATCCTTGTCATAGCTGCATCTGTATTCCCCAACCTCCATTGTTCAGGTTTGCCTCTGATGGAGCTATAAAAGCCAGGATTTATATCTGTGGAAAGGTTATTTAGCATGTAGGCTTTGCACAATATGGTTTGTGAGAGAACAAGTGTGGAAAGACGTCCCGGGAGTTGGATGAAATAGTGGCTAAAACAGAAACACAACCGTGCCATGGTTTGCAAGGGGCTCTTTGCTGTGGTGCTGCCTGCAGGAGTATTTGGTATTGTCTGTTTTCTGATCAGCTCTCTGACATCTGAGCAATGATAGTTATGACTCACATAACCTCGATTCTTCTTCTAAGAGAACATCACAGGAAGTATTTCCCCGGTAGCCTTAAGGGATCTCTGGCAAGGCAGAGTTTGTGGCCTCATCAGGTGATGGGCTCATCAAATATTAACGCACTTTGCATTCTTCTTTCTTCCAAAACTGAAAAAGCTTTTGGGAAAACCGGTCTGGCCTTGAATCTGCTCAGGGCTGTCCTTTATTTGGGGCTGTTTTGAAGGATTAACTCGCAGCTCTTTATTCGTGGCAAAGAAGGAACCCCAGTAAGGCAGGATTGTGTGAGCTTTGGGCCTTGAATGAAGAGTTCGACCCCACATCTCTAAAAATGAGCTGTAAATGTACGTCCTGCACAGCCCCTGGACTTCAAAAGCAAAGGGAGCAGCTGTCTGGCTCCACCATCGTGTCACCATCCCCAAGAGCTGCCACTTCTGAGAAACCCACCACCATACACGTGTGTATTTACATCCACATAACATACACTCAATTCCGCTCCACGGAATCAACAACAAAACAAACAAACCAAAACTTGCCGTGCAGAAATATCTGCAGCCAGCCCTTTTTTTTTTCCTGAGGAAATATTATTGAGGTGCTGAACAACATTTGATCACTTGCAACCCTTTCAACTGACGTTCTATTATTCACATGTCTCTTTCATTATGCAACAGATGGTGAGTCCTGTCGCTGATTTTTTTTCTACGGATTCACAAAACTTCAATGGATCGTAATATGACCCTAAAAATGAGTAGAAAAAGAGAATGCTTGTTAAGGTTTTATCTTTGATAATAATCCATTGACAGAGAATAGCAGCTGACCTCCTATAAACCAAAAAAAGACACATTTGCCTTATTTTATGAAGAGCATTTGTCTAAAACATTTGACTGAGCTGCAGAATGTGGCCTTCAGCTGAAATGAAAGATGGTCCTTCTGTTGCTACACAAAGCCATATTTGCTGCTGCAAAGTGCAAAAGGATAGGCTGACAAATTGATAGTATGTCAGGAGCAAACCCGTCCTCGTCTTCACAAACATCTGCATATTTGTGAAGATTCTGAGCGAGAAATATTTTATTTAGAGGCTTCATTTGGCAAATTTCAGATAGTCACCATGCTGAGGTCTAAACATTGTTAGAAATGTCTTTAAATACAATCCCTCTGTCTGCTCTCTGGCCACTTATTAATAGACATTTCTCAGAGCTAAGAGATGGGGGGAGAGTCTTGGAGCAATTAAAAGCTATGCTCCATATGCCTTTGATGTTTTTTTATCTCATCCTAGACTGGCTAGATCCTGAATTATTATGCCATGAGTTATTAGATTGGAGAGTTTGCAGTAGTAAGTTAAATAATAAAATGCTTGTATGTTACTCCTCCTCCTTATAGAGGGAAGCAATTTGCAAACACGGAGCTCAGTTTAGCAGAGCCCTGCATTCCTGAGGAGCCCAAAGCACACAAACATTCACCCTCAGCCAGGTGGGTCTTCTCCTCTCCATGCCATGAGGTGTGAGGCTGAAACGGGACCTCCTTTGGGGTGAAAAGCCTCATGGGGCGCTTTGAGATGGGTCATTTGTGCCTTTAACCTCTAAGGATTTCATCCAGGTCCTCTAATGTGAGGCCAGGCTCTGCCTGCAAGCAGGAGAGCAGAGCATGAACCTTCAGGGGGGTATTCAGAGCTTTCCTCCTCTAGCTCCAGGGGAAACCCGAGCTGTTAAATTCATTGGAACAATGCTGATGCTCCAGCCTATAGAAAAATTGTAATTAAGACTGAGAACTTGGAGAGTTCTTTTGTAGAATGGCATCGATATCACTAATACAAAGTATTTTATCTGGGAGTCATTTCTTCTTTTGCATCCTGTTTTCTCTGATGATAAGAGTTGCAGGAATTCAATAACTGTCCAAGTTCAGGTTCTTGTTCTGTAAAAAAGATGCATGAACATACTCAAATTGAGCTGTTTGCTTGCCTTTTAAATCAAATTCCTGGCTGAATCAAGCCAAGCCAAGATATGATTTTTTTTAACTCTGTTTGCCTGCTCTAAGGCATAACCTAATTGATAACACAATATCATACTTCTGCAGTGAAGAAAAGTTGATAGACCAGCTCCTCTCTGCTACAAGCCAGCATAAAGCTTTTCCAATTTCACCAGCTAAGAATCTCCTTGAACACACATATTTTTGGCAGGCCTGGCTCTTTAGACACTATTATAAGTTGGTCTTTCACATTTTTGCAGGAAGTCTTTCAGGCTCTGCCTCCCCGAGTTAGGCAAGCACGAAGGAATCGACATGAGTCGAACTAAACAAAAAAACTCAGCCCCAAAGCCTGCTTCTTGCCAAGAACAGTGCCCCAGAACTCGAGCACTGCTGTGTTTACTGGCCCTTTCATAACACTGTCAGTATCGAGGAGCTGGTAAATAGAGAACTCATCCAGGAGGCTGTCAAATCCTTCTGCACTGCTGCACACCCCTCCATGATATGCTAACTCCCTCCCATTTTGCCAGGCAGCCTGACTTTCCAGGCTGGGTCAAGAACGAATGACACTTTTTGCAGTGGGCTGTCCTTCATGGGAAACCATGTTACCCGCTGATTTTTTCTCCTCAGCGTGGACGTGCAGAGGGAGCTGTCTGGGCTTTGGGATTCGTGAAGTATCCCAAAGTGTCCTCGTAGCATCACCTCCTACTCGCTGCTAATCCTCGGTCTCGCTTTAATATTTCTCATTCATGAGCTCTGCAAACGCTGCTGAGCCAAGGCAACGCTGTTGGTGTCACTGTCACCTTCTAAGGAGCTTCTCACCCCCAACAGCCCCTGCCCCAAGGAGGGGCAGGGAGTGGGCAGAGCACAGGGAGAGGGATTTGGCGAGAACACGCTGCCAAATCATCATCATCATCATCACTGGCGGGATGAGGAGCAGCCCCAGAGCTGTTGCTGTAGGTGGGCGCTCACTCCCAGACTGTCACGGGGCAAAGCTGGGCGTGTCCCAGTTTAGGAACACTGGAATGAAGCTCAGGACACGGCTGTTGTAAAAAACTCTCCGACTTTATTTACAATCCAACTCCTTTTATACATTTGTACAGAGGTCAAGGGATTGGCTACACAGGTCGCCACCCCTACAGCCTGGAAGGTGGACATCACCATCAATCATTTCTTCTCTCACAGGAGAAGTATGTAAACATTCTAAGAATAGACATTGTTTACATGAAGGCTACATGAGAAAGTTCTACAGAAAGACAAAAGACAGAAAACTCAGGGTAACACCAGACCCCAGGGTTTCCTTGGCCTGGAAGTTGCTGTGGGACTGTAACTACAATTTCACTTCAGTGATCAAGCCCACCAGAGCCAGGTTTAATTTTTGTCCCGTGACTGTTGGCAAATTAGATCCAAATGGCAAGCCAGGGTTTGTACTCCGGTGCTTGCATGCAAGAAATGGCAATTTTTTTTGTCATATTACAAGAAAATCTCTCATATCCTTTAATACAAGAATATTGGAATCCTGCTAGGTGTTCTGCAGTGTTCAGGCAGTTATTTGATCCGTTGACAGATTTGGGGTGTGATGCCTCATGATGGGCACTGTCAGCCTGCTGGACAGTTCAACAGATTCTGAGGAGGATTCTCTGACAAAAAAGTGCATAAACCACAGTTTTAGTTCCCTGTTCCAAGTCTTCTCACTGATTCTCTCATCCTACATGTCAGGAGAAGTAGTGAGGTACAGCATGAGTGACTGTGAATCATTTCCACCATTCTGAAAAGGAAAAAAAGAAGAAAGATGAAAAAGAGGGACATGTATTGTGGCAGCCCAGGTGAATTTGACATTCCTGCAGATGTGCAATAACATAATCTGCTTCTTTTCCCGAGTTCCTCTCCTACAAGGCTTTGTTGGCATGATTAGCCTCCTTAGTAGCATCCTCCAGAGGGAATTCTGCAGAGATGAAATACAAAAACTGCTTTAAAATGATAAGTCACAAATAGGATCTGCCACAAGGCATTATAAACAAAACTAGACACAAGAGACTCATAAAAAAATTAAAGTCTAAAGTAACTGAGAAAAAAAAAAACCACAAAAAAACCCCCCAAATCTTCCTGCCTACAATCTCATTTGCACACCTGAGTTGTTTGTGCATCTTCCAGGCTGCAACGAGCACAAAGGCAGTAAAGGAGCAGGGAAATGACCACCACGGTGACCATTGATTCCAGGCGTTAATTCAGCACAATTTTCACACCCACTAACAGGGAGGGTGTTCCCAGCTCTTTTTTTTGCAACGCCAGGAGTTTTTCTGCCTCTGTGTGTTGCTGAAAATTTGATCTTGTAACAAAAAGGGAGACGCTGAGGGGAGGGAGAATAATTGAACAGAGAATTTTCTGAAGTTCTAAGGGTTGTAATTGCCTAACTACTGATATGATCTGGATAAAGCTGATCAATGTATTGAACACGTTACCAACAGCCCCCAGCTCTGAGGGTGATAAATTTCTCCCAACACATTCATTTCATGATACTGCAGACATCAAATTCTGACCTAAAAACAGTCAAATGATATTTCAGCACATCTGATCTTTTTTTGGATATTTTTTATTATATTTTTAGGCTTTTTCAATCCTGTAAATTTTTTTTTGTTATTGTTTTTATCTTGGCCATCTTTTTGCCCTTCAGAGCAAACAGATCTGAAGGACATTAGAGACTTCACCTTCAACATATGCAAGTGGTTGGTTCAACTGAGAGCTTCCTGACAGGAGTTAAAGCTGATAAACTTCATTGTGAAGTTCTTCTTAGCACATTTTAAATTCCAGCTCTAGATGCCCAACCTTGTCTGGTTAAATGAGTCTCAAATGAGTGTCTCAGGTGCTGTTGAGCCTTGAATCCCTGTTTTTGCTGTGCTGAAGGAAAAGGCTGGGCAGAGCATGTTAAAACAGCAGGGCTGGCCAGGAAACAACAGTTCCGCTTTCTGGAAAACTTCAGGATTTTACACATTCAAAATTTGCTTCTCATCAGTATGAAAAAAATTCTAGTGGGGCACAGAATCCCAAGAAAAGGTGAAACAGCCCCCAGTGAAACCTGGGAGGGTCACCCCAACACTTTCATCCTGCGGTTTCAGCACAGGGCTGAAGCTCGGTCTGCTGTGGGTTTCCCACTCTCTGTAATCAGCTCGCTCGTGGTCTCTGGGCTGTACTTTTGTCTGACCTGAAAAGTGCTAATTGCACTGGAAATGTCCTCGAGGAGCAATGGACACGTTCCCAGCAGCCGGGGTTTCTTCTGGAGCAGCACAATTGTGGTGGGCAGGGCTGGATGTCAGAAATGAAGACGTTGCAGTTCAGAGAAAGGCTTGTTATGTTGGTAACAAATACCTGAGGGAAGCATTGTCGATAAAATAGCCTGTGAGATATCCCGAGCCCACCGAGCAAGAGCTGCTGCACCAGTATAAATTTAAAAATGGTATTTGCTGTGCTTTGGGAAATTATGCATTGAATGGATCGGACTAGTGCAGGGATCTAAATTTTAGCTTAGACAAGAAAATTTGAGGTGTTGGTGTCTAGGGAGTGCTCCACAGATCTGTTTCTGCGGCTGGCACATGGGGGAATTCCTGTTTTAAGCCCTTGGGTGTGCAGGAATTGCATCACGGTGTCATCAGCATTGGATCCTGACCTCCCTGTGTTTTTTGGACCATGAATCGACCTCCGTCTTCAACCCAGAGTCCAGACAGCTGCACTGCCATCCCAAATTAAACCATCACGGTGGTTTTCCTATATTTTTTTTTCTGTGTCAAGCTGTTTTTTCACACCCCAGTGTATCCACTAAAGCACCTTTCCTTTTATCAGCAAGGTATGACCAAGTTTGTCTTTTGGAGTTATTCTGTAAGGATTGAGGCATCGATTGCCATCTTACACAGAGCAGAAGCAACAGCAAAATTCTCTCACCCCCTTCCTTAGGGGGAAAACATCTATTTCTCCATGGGCAGAGAAATCACTTCGTGTCAGATAAGTCATTTAGGAGTGGACAGCATCATGGAATATTACTTCCCAAATAACCCCTAAAGTTAAGAATATAATGTCAGGGCCAAGCATTAATGGCTTTTTCCTCCTGTGATTCAGTTCTCAGATCCAACAGATTGCTCCCTGTGTACAACCACACGAAAAATTTTCAAGGATGCAGAATCAGGCCCCCCATCCCAGGGATTTGTGGGATGGTTTTGTGTCATGCCATGTGGAGGATTGCAGTCTGCTTACAGAAAAAAAAAGGAGCATTCCACTTTATTACTTAGCATTGAGAAAAACAAGTTTAATTGGCTTCTGCTGTGCTTTAATAACTAAAGAACAACAAAGGCATTTAGTCATTCACATAATTTCCTGTTTTTAAAGGATTTTAAATGCAACTCAGTGATTAACATTAAAAAGTAGCTACTGTGCAGACATAAGAACTACTTCATTTTTTAATTATATTTTAACAGGTATAGATTCAATGTTCTTGACATTTATAAGAGGTTCTTCATTTCCAGCAAAGTACCACGATGAAATTTCCACTCCCATGGCTTGCCCACCTTCGTGTGCCTTCCCAGAGCTGCTCTGGCAGGCCGGGCATAGATCCATAATATTGCACTATATCAATATATTGCAATAACTATTGCGATATATCCCAGTCTGTGGAGTGCAGTCATCAAAATACAACCAAACTGAAATGAAACTAAAATCTCTCTGCTTTTCCATTCACGGGGAGGAAAGAAAGGATGATGATGCCCTGGGTTGTTCCTGTCTTTGGTCACCATATTTTGTAAAGGTGGGGCTGTTAAAGGCAGGAAATCCAAGCTCAGGGAGCTTGGTGGGAGCATGAGCAGGAGCTGGGATGCAAGAGGGGCCTGGTGGGCAGAGAGCAGGAGGTTTCAGAGGACAATGAGCAACAAACCCTTGAGGATTCAGCTTCCAGCCACCTGTCAGCGCTCTCCAGACGTGTCCCTTGCTGCCTCCTGTGCCTGTGTGTCACTGCAGGGTGACCTTAGCAGTGACCATTTGGCACAGGGTGAGGGATTTGCCACTTAGGCATGGTTTTTGTTAGAAAACCCCCCCATGCAGAGCGTGTCTGTGGGGCTTAGCCACAGAAAGATCTGCAGCAGCAGCTGCTGACAGCAAACCACGTTTATTTGTATCATGCGAGCACGGCTTGCGTGGGGTTTTTTTTTTGTTCTCATGAATCACGAGTTCCACTTCAAGATTTTGCCGTGACTGATGCTCAGACGAGGAGCGAAACCCATTCGAAATTGCTGAGTATCATTCTGTCCCTTGAACTTGGCTATCAGGGAGGGGGGAAGCAAACCCTGCCCCTTCTGTCATCCTTGGTTTGCCTGGGTTTGCCTGGCATGACACGTCCCTGCAGGGCCCGGCGCCGCCGGCCGCGGTGCCCACGGTAACACATTAGGCAGAATTCCTGATTTCGTAGGATTGCTGTTGTTTTTCATCCTTCCCCGCCACTGACCCCTGCAGATCTGGGCCTCCGAGAGGTATTTCATGACAGAAAGAGCTCACAAATGGTGCGAGATGTGTGTCATGGAAAGGTTGGCGTCATATTTCTCGCGCGCGAGAAGGGACAGCAAAAATCACCGAAATGGACGGTAATAACTGATTCCACAGAGCTCCCAACTCCCTCAAGGCTGAAACATCCCGGGCCTTTCTGAAGAGAGGCATATATTTTGAAGAGAAAGGGGGAAGGAAATAGCAATAAAAAAAAGCCCAATCTTCTGCTGATGTGGCCCTGGCAATCGACTGAACTGACAAGGCTGTGTGTTTGTAAAACAAGCTGCGCTAAGTATTTTTTCGGCCTCGTGTTTAGAAACACGCGGAGGGGAGGGGGGGAAGAAGAAGGAAGGGGGGGGGGAAAAAAAAGAAGGAGAATGAATAAATATGGAAATCAAATGTAAAAACTTCTTGCGCTCACAACTGGCTTCCCGGAGGGAATTCCTGCCTCTGTTCTCTGCTCTTCCTCCACTCAGCAAAACAACTGCCAGTCATTAACGCAGCCGCGCCGCGCTCGCTGTACAGTAATTGAACACCAATGGCCCACCCTCATTTGCATCCCCCAGCTCTTGATTGGCAGCTGTACATGAAATGCCAGATCAGTTGAAAGTATGTTGTGAGCTGGCACTAATGATCCAGTGGCTCCGGGGAAACCTGCCATATTGTAATTCGGCTATCAGGCATGAAAGAAATAATTCTAAGTGCCAGCAATGTGAAGCCGAATAAATGTTTCAGTGCTGCAGGTTGCCAAGGGTGACACTTCTGATTTAGTATAAACGAATGCCCCGTTGCCTTTGGGGTTGGGGGAGCTCGCAATGTAGCTGAGATGTGTGTATAAAACATTAGTATTAGAAAATGGCTTCGGCACGGGATGGGAAACAGAGGCCTGGTCCCAGGCGGTGCGGGAATGTTTACAACTAATGACTGGATGAAAGGATTTTTCTACCTACTGTAATGACAGGCAAAATAGGATTTGCTTTCCCTGAGATGGAGAATAATGGCTATGTTAACTCTGCCTTTCCTTTTTCTTTCTCTCCCTAAATGAAATGCTCTTTTGTAAAGAAAATCACATCTATTTTCTGCTGTGTAGTGGAGGGAGCTGGCGGCTTTAACTCCTTGGGAGCGTTGGGGTTTTGGAGGGAAGGAGGTGGATGAGGGTTTGTGGGTGGCCTCTCTGGCCAGCTCCTCATCACCTGTCACAGACGTCGTGCCAGGGAAAGATTTTTTTAGTAGCACTTATGCTCTTGATTAATGTTAAAATCTGTTGAGAGATGAAAGAAAAGGAGCTCGACGCCTTAAAAACATAACGCAGACGGTTTTTGCTTTAATATTTCAGCTGCCGCGCATTAGAATGTCACAAAAGGTGAGGGTGGAGGGACAGGTGTCTGCAGACACTCGAAAACGGGGAGGCAGCACGTAGGAAGAAGCTGCTGCTCTCCCGTTGTGACTGTACACACACAGCTGCAGGGATTGTAAATGAAGCTAATTAATTGCATCTGCACATGGGATGGTGTTGGCTCTGCAGTAGCTGCAGGTACAAAAACCTGCCAGGAATTTGTTATCTTTGCAAGAACAAAATCCTCTGATGTTCTGGAGAACGGTGCACAAAGGTGTGTGGACAGTTTGAACCTCCTTCCTCTCCGTGTCAGTTCACAGATAAGATAAACTTTGTTATCCACGCCCAGTCTGCCATGCAAATTGGCAATATCTCCCAACTTGGATCACTTTTATTAACCCCATCTGTAACTTCAGCAGGGTTATCTGAAAAGCTGGCTGGCAGAGGAAAAAAGCAGAGTGCTGCAGGAAATTAATTCATTTCTTAAAGTTACAGCTAAGTAGAAAGCAAAAAGAAAAATATGAAAACAGCTAATTCAGCCTGGTAATGGTTAAATTCTGCCTTGCTGAGACCTCAACCTTTTCTGCTGTGTGTGTCATTTCACTGATTTTATTGTTTTCTTGTCCTGTCCCTTTGTGGTTCCCTGTTTTATACTTTTATAGTTTGTCCTTTTGGCCCTGAAGCCACCCCGGCTTTGTGGCCAGCACGGGGGCACCTTCCCCATGGCCTGGAGCTCCAGGGTGTCAGGGGAACACAGGTAATGAGAACATTGACCAGCATGGATTAATCCTCATGGATAAAAGAGATCCTGGACCCACAACAAGGATCCCCTGGCACCTTGTGAGGTGCTGCCTGTGAGATGGTGGGTGGTCTCAGCTCCCACGTGCGTCCATGAGAGCTGAAGGCACCCAGCATCACTCAGGATCAGATCCTGACGATTTTGTTGAGGCTTTCATTGTTGTTATGGAGCCCCGTGATGAGACACCATCTGTAATTTGTGGTCAGTGGGGATGCAGGAAGAAAAATGACAAATTAGAAGCGCGAGATGCTGTAAGATGAATGAACTACCTGAGAAAGAATTGTGTGTCAGCCTGCAATTTATGAGGATAAAACATCAGAGCTGACAATCTATTATCAGACATCAGATGAAGCCTAAAATTTTGGATATAGATTTAAATAGCCCCAAGGAGAGGCAGCAGATAGATTGGTAGGCTGATATTCAGGGATTTCATTTGGCCCCTCTTGAACAAAACCAGAAAAACCTAATAGGAATTTCTTTCAAATCATGGCTGTTGATTTAGTTTCAGCTGTCAATCACTCGGCATCTTCAAAACTGTTTGGAAAAAGTGTTTTGGTTCAGCTGCATCTCAGCATAATAATCCTTTCAGAAGTGTCTGCTCAGACACTGGATATTATTCCTGTTATTTTGGTGCTGTCCTGCATCACCTGCATCCACATGGATGAGGATTGTGTCCAGGTGGCTCCTCTGGAGGCTGAACCGCCCCAGCTCCTTCAGCCCTTCCTGGGCAGGGAGATGCTCCAGCCCTTCAGCATCTTTGGACCTGCTCCAGGAGCTCCAGGGCTCTCTTGTGTGGCCACAGCATTCCAAACTTTCCAGCCCTCTGCCTGGTTCGGCACACAGCAGGGTGGGACTGACCTCCAGGAATTCCTGGGGGAGCTCCCAGAGTGTTTCACCATCGCTGCAAACCAGAGGATCTGCTGGAAAAGATGAACACTTTCTTCCAGTCATGTTCTCACCAGACACTGTCACACTCGGCTGAATGGCCAATCCAACATTATTTTTTACAGGAATGCCCAGTCTGGGAAGCAGAAGGAAATTCTGTTGTTGTCTTTTATATATTCTCCTTCAATTAAAAAGAAACCCCCAAAAACGACCCAAAACGACTCAAAACGACCCAAAACAACCTAAACCAACCACCTGTTCATGTCTTGGCAGGAAGGTTTTCGGCATCCCTGAGTTCTGCTGCCCATATTCTCCCTCTGCATCCCCTGAGCATTCATCCGTGACTCGAACGTTTGCAAAATAACCAATATGTAAAAGGTGAATTATTTTCATGAGGATAATGAATGATATATTTGTCTTTGTAACACAGCAGCTCTGTTCCTGATTTTTTGTAACAAGTCTCTTTCCTAATACAAATATCCCCGAAGCGAGCGAGATGATTTCAGTAATTTGAGAACAGAATGTATTCCATGAAAGTTAATAATATGGTGCTTCCCAGAAGTAAGACAAATATAAAGACCTACAAACCGGATGATAGCACTTTTATTTTTATAGATGAAAAATCCCGGGAAAAGCTGCTTTAAATTACCGAAGTGTAAAAAACAAATCCTCTGTAATAAAGGCAGTAATTTATGCCGTAATGAAATTTGTCACATAGTTTATTTTGAGTTATTTAAAAGGATTAATTTTGTAGATGCAGGCTGATAGATCCACGGTGCCTCTCTGCAGGAATTGTGGGGTTTTTTTTCCAGAAGTGGATCAAAACCACAGTGGAAGTGGGAGCAAGGAACTTGTCCTTACTCCAGCTGTCCCTGCTTGTAGTGGCAGTCACACGTGAGCCATGCCAAGTAGGTGGTCAAATGCATGCAAAATTCTGCTTGGGCAGTATCAGAAGTAATAAATGTGGTAAGGCAGAATAAATATGCAAAATATAGTACTTTAACCTAATAACATGACCACTTGCAAGCTTTAGCATAACACTGAAAATCACTAATGGAGCCCTGTGCAGATTTGCACGATACAAGCAGTCAAGAATCATGCATAATGGAACAGTGCAACAGCTAACAGCAGATTCGCACAAGATAATTTAAACTTGTTTGTATGGAAATGAAGAACTGATCTTTGAAGTGGTCCTTAATGAGATTCTGCTTGATCCTCTCTGTATCCGGAGAAAGTCTTCCGTTCTCCTCCTGCATCCGGCTCGTGTTGCTGGGGTGCACAAAAAGGGCTCCTGTAAATTATGAATGCCAATTTGCATCTGCATTGTTGGGTGAGAACCCAGGGCTGCCGCGTAGCCCTGCAAAAGTGTTATTTAAAGTTCTGTGTGTTGGTGGTGCCCCCCTGCACCATCAGTTACCCCGCTCAGCGTTCCTGCTCAGCACGGCGGGGTCTTGACCACACTTAATGCAAACACATCCAAAAGAGGCTGTAATGAAATTGTAATTTGGAGTTGAGATACAGGAGAGGATGGAGCCAGTGGGGTCGGGCTCTGCTCCCAGGGAACAGGGACAGGAGGAGAGGGAATAGCCTCAGGCTGGGCCAGGGGAGGCTCAGGGTGGACAGCAGCAGGAATTTCCCCATGGAAAGGGTGGGCAGGGCTTGAAACTGCCCAGGGAGGTTTGAATCCCCATCCCTGGAGGTGTCCCAGGAATTCCTGGAGGTGGCACTGAGTGCTCTGGGCTGGGGACAAGGTGAAGATCAAGAACAGCTTGGACTGGATGGTCCTGGAGGTCTTTTCCAACCTCAGTGATTGTATGATTGTGTGATCTCACTTCTATGTTCTACAGCAGAACGAGTGCTAGGAATTTTGGGGTTTTTTGACTTTTTTTTTTTTCTGGACTTTAGCACACGCCTGGGCACTGCAGCATCCTGAACAGAACTGTGCAGTCTATTGCCAAAGCTGTAAAACCCCTCTCTGAGAGGGCTGGAAGGCAGACGCTGTGCTCGTGCATCTTGGAATAGCTTAAAGCACCACGAAGCTTCTGAGCAAACTCCCCCATAGCCCGTCAGGAAAGACTGCTGAGCATCAGCCTTCCCCAACCCTCTGCGAGCTCTGAAAGCGTCCATCTGGCAAACGAGCCTTTGTTTGTGCTTTTGAAAGGCAGAGGGAAAACATTCCGTTGGTTTTTTTCTATCTGTTTGTTTGTTTGCACAGCTCAGGAGATTAAGGACGGACTTATTTAAAGTTAATGATTCTGTTTCCCATGAGGGGGGAAAACACCTTTCTGTGAGCCGCAGGTCCCCTCAGCTATTTCTGTCTCTGATGGGACATTTCTGCCTTCAAAGGAAGCAGCCAAATAAACACCTTCAGATGACTGAGGCTCCCGACCTGCCGTTTGAAAAGGCAAATTGTCTGTAATGAACAGAGAGGAGGGGCAGGGCTTGTTGTGGTTCCCTTGTAGGGGTTCACTCAAGGCCACGGTAGAAGATGTTCAGTGACTCTAGAAAGAGCAGCTCGGAAATCTTCCTGCTTTTAAGAGCTGCACAAACCCGTGCACGGGACTTGCTCAGAGGCACGGGAATAGCTCCCGGATAATTTCCTGCTGCTGGGTCCATTCCTCAGCCAGGCTCACCCTGAAAGGTCTCCAGATGCTCCAAACCTTTCTCAGCTCTCTCCTCTGACCGTCCTTGAGGGCTGGTGTGGGGAGATTTAACAAACATTCCTCGGCTTAAAAGAGGTGTTTGACGGCTAAACATGAAAAGAACCTGCTAGAAAGAACATTTGGCTTTCAGGAAGATACATTTGGAGATCTGGAGCAGTGGGGATGCAGCACCCAGGATCCTCTCTCCATGTTCCCATGGCATTAAATTATCCCTGTACTCCGGTGGGATTCATCCCTGATTTCCTCAGGTTTGCTGTCACCGCTGCTTTCCCAGCCCACGTTGGAAAACCTGTTGAGGATTCTTGGCTGAAACCTTTTTGTCTCTTCCACAAGTGACAGAAACCAAAATTTGGTGCCCCATGTTCACCTCACGTGTATGGCAAGGGTCGTCCCAAGATTAGCTTAGTCCCATTTCCCAAAGTCATGAGAGAAACCTTTTTCTAATGCTGTTTAACTCCTTGTTTGGCTTTACATGTAGAATTAAAAAAAAAAAAAGGTGTTATCATTTCTTGTAAGGCCAAATAGAAAAATCATGCAGAAATTTTATTTTTCTTATATGCGTTTTAAGTGTTTAATTGTATTAATTGTATCATCCTTGCAAAGCGAGTCAAAACAGCAGAAATTATTCAATCTGTTTAGGTTCTGGTGGGTTTATCTGGTAGGTCTATCTTCTTTCCAGCCACTCTTTTCTCACTTTAGAAGCACTTCAGGAGGTTATGCTTTTCATCAAGTATTTTTAGGAGGCAGTTCCTTTTGGACCTGCCTCATCTGGAAGGTTCAATCCAGCTGGATCTTACCTGTGCTCACCTTGGCCAGGGGGTTCAGGGCTCTCAGCACCTCCCTGAGCACTTTAAGGAGCTTCCAGGTGGGCAGAAATGCTGCAGGTCTGAGAAGAAATTGTAGAGGCTTTGTGCACGTCTTTCTGTGGCTATAAATGCCACCTGTGTTTTCTCTGCATTTCCCCGGGGCCCGTTAGGATCTCTCCTGCTTTGCTGCACACAATTTACACACCCAGCTCTTCTTATTGCCTAAGGGGGTCCTTACAAGTTTTATAGCACCCACAGAGATTTGACAACCTGCTGCATCTGCTTAGTTCTTGTGTTTGCTCAATGCCCTGAGCTCTGCGTGGACACCCAGGGCAGGCCCGGGCCTCAGAGGGAGATTTGGTGGCAGATTTGGCTTTTGGCTGCTGTCCTGAGCTAAATCACCCCACAGCCACTGCATTCCTGGTAAAAGGAATGACAGCCCAGCCTCTCCCGTGCCCCCCGGTTCTGTTTTCAAAAGAAATCCACATCAAAAACCTTTCCCTCTGTCGCAGACCCACAGGTAAAATAATGGTGTGTTCACCAGAAAGAATTATCCATTAATTTTTTTCTTCTGGATCTCCACACAAGCAGGAGGACTGAAAAGAAAATTGAGACGTCTGCTCTCCTCTTTTCTCAGGTTGAAGATGCTCGTGGCTCTGTCTCATTAAGGCTGGGAGGTGTTAATATGTAAATGTGGTCTTAGCAAGGCTGAGGAGCAGGCTGCACTTCCACCCGTGGAATTCCAGCCTGGTTCCGTGCCTGGAACCATCTCTGGCAGGACGAATGAGGAGGCTGAGGAGGTCACACACCCACTCCAGAGGTGTGGGAAAGGCCAAATTATGTTTCTAATTACTCCTTAAGCTTTCTCCTGGATTTGCAGAAAAGTGGGGTTTGTCCTCTTCTTCCAGGGAACAGGAGGAGAGGGAACGGCCTCAGGCTGGGCCAGGGAGGGTCAGGGTGGACAGGAGCAGGAATTTCCCCATGGAAAGGGTGGGCAGGGCTTGGAACCGCCCAGGGAGGTTGAATCCCCATGCCTGGAGGTGTCCCAAGAATCCCTGGAGGTGGCACTGAGTGCTCTGGGCTGGGGACAAGGTGGGGACTGGGAACAGGTTGGACTCCATGGTCTGGGATTTAGGATGGAAGTAATTTTCCATCCTAAATGATTGTGTGATTCCTCTCTACTGAAGCATCCAAAATCGTTTTCCCTACCTGAAAACGCTGGACTGGTCATTTCTGTGATTGCTAAAATAGGTTCGAAATAACCTTTAGGAAAAAAAAAAAAAAAGAAAAAACCAACCAACCAAACAAAAAAACCTTGCAAAATCCTATAAAATCGAATCAGAAACCAGCANATCCTATAAAATCGAATCAGAAACTAGCATTTGGGAAGTCCCCAAACACAGCCCAGAGTGACCCAGGGAGGAGGGAGAGGAGAGCAGGCAGGGAGTGGAGCTGGGCTGTGCCAGCTGAGCGGGGCCAGGGCTGTGAGGAAGGAGCTGCTGCTGCAGATGTCAGGCTGGCTCTGGGGAGGGCTCAGGCCCCGACACGAGCCCGGCTGATTCAGGACCTGCACCGCCCGATCATCGGTGCTCTTACAACAAATAAAACATTTTAATATGAGCAGTCACTGAATGTTTACTGTATCATATTGCTGGGAGCTGAATGTGTGCCAAATGCTATAACAGAAGGGAGCATATGAACTCCAGAATGATGACACTAATAAGGAAATTACAAAAGGCCCAACAAATGGCATTTGTGTTAAATCAATAATGCTCTGTTTGTTATTTTTTTATTCTAATCTTTCTTCTAAAATTAAAAAAAAAAAAAAATTATCTTTCCAAACAGTTGGCAATTCCCATTCTTGTTCTTCTTCCTGAACATAATTAAAAACATGTTGTGGCGTCTACTTAAGACATCAACTTTCCCAAGCCTGTCTTGTCCACTGCGTTTTAAACAAAGACACTTGTTTTGGCATTGTGCCCTTAATTAATCATTTGAGACTTTATTGCTGTACAAAAAAATGTCTTTGTTTAATGATTCATCACAAGCCCAGTTTCTACAGAACTTAATCAACTACAGAACCAACTTTCTAATCAGCTTAAAGTAAAAGGGGAAAAAAAACAAGGCCAAGATTGCTTTTGGTGTATTGTTTTGTTAAAGAAGCATCAGTTCAAGGCACACCAATATTCTGGGCTATCCATGGGTTAAAACTGCAGAGATCAGGCGGGTCACTTAAGCTGGGATTTCAGGAGAAATCTGTAATTTGTTGGAAAGCAGGATCCTGGCAGTCCTGGGCAGCTCCACCGTGCAGGGAGAGCCTGGCACCAGGCAGCTCCTTGTGGAGAGGCACTCCAGGCTTTGAAGGGAAATTTGTAATGTGAAGTTTGGTGTGATAGGAAAGCCATAATGAACATGGCTGGATTTATGAAATGCAGAGGTTTTTACTCTGGTTTTGTGGTTTTTTCCACTGGTTTTGCAATTTTTTCTGTCTCTTTTCTTCTCTCTCTCTCTCTTTATTTTTTTTTTTGGTGGTTTGTTTGTTTGGTTTTTGGTTTTTGGTTGTTTTGGTTGCCTTTTTTTTTTCATTTCATCACATAACAGTCTTCCATTTAACTTTCACTTTAATTCTCACATGGCTACAACCAAACTTTTGTTCTAGCAGCAGATTTGTACAACAAATGAATTTCCCAGAGGACAATGTGGGAGAGTCTTAATTTTTCTGTCATTGTTTTGTTCTTCCTTTTGATTTGGAACAAAAATATCACAGCTAAGGAGCTCAAGTCCCCAAATGACACAGAAGAACAGCTGAGCTTCAGTGACCAGAAGCAGGGCCTGACCCTGGCAGCACTTTGCAGGATCCATCCCTGCTCCAGGATGGATTTCTCAGCTCAGGCACACACAGATCTGAGCTGATAGCCCCTGGCTCGTGGTGCAATCCATCACATGCAGCTGAGGAGCAGTTACATGACTGACATCTGACAGACACGCATTTGATAGCTCAATTATTCCAGACACGGCAGCCAAAACTCCTCTGAATTTTACTTGGAGTTGTCAGAATTGCACCAAAGTACCCTCAAGACCATCTCTTTTTTTTTTTTTTTTCCTTTTTTTCNTTTTTTTTTTTTTTTTTTTTTTTTTTTTTGGAAATTAAGTTTTTCAGTATATCGGTAAAAATATACAATCCCCAATTCTCTAAGCAACTGCACACAGCTTGCACTGTGTCAAAACATGCCTATATTGAGTAAATATATTATTACTCTATGTTAATGTGTGTTATGTAACGGTCATCTATATTAATGTATTCTCCCTGTAAGATAATAGCATTCATTTGCTGGAGTTTGTAGCTTGTGCTGGTCTCTACACTTGGATTTTTACTGCAGAATTTCCACTTTCAGGTCAGGCAAGAAAGTCTTTGATTGGATAGGCAATGCCAGTCTGCACTGCAATGAGTTGTGCCAGGACACACTGCCCGGCTCAGGGGAGGTTTTGGGTTCTGGGCTCGTTGTCACGTCTGTGTCCAGAAGGTTTTAAGGCATAAATACTCTGTGCAGGGTCTCCGGCACAGCCCACCCAAGCCAGAAAACCAAACAGCAAGACCCTTCTCTTTGTGATCATCTTTTGTGTCCAGGAGTCCCAAAGGCCAGCCCGTGGCATCCCCAGCAGCCCTGCTCACCCCGAGGGGACAACTGACCCTTTCTCCCGGTGACTCTGGTGAGAGATCATCTCAAAGCTAATGCTGCTTGCCTTTGCCCTTTGGATGGTGCACCAAAGGCCAGAGGGCAGGCACAGGACCAGAGTGACCTGCAGAGCGAGCCCCAGCAGAGCTCACCCTGTGGAAACAAAAGATCCTTTCAGTGCCAAAGCCTCATTCGCCTTTACAAGGTTTCCTTGGGTTTTTGGCTGGGCACGGTGAGCAGCCAGGACTTTATTAACACCGCCCTGTGCTGGCTCCTGGCAGCAGTGGCTCGGTGTGATGGCAGCAGGTGGTGATTGTTCCCCTCCAGGGAAGCCTCTTGGACACCTCCTCTGGCCACATCACCAGGGTTTCTTTTCTTTGCTACACGGCAGCTGCAAAAACAAAACTCAGCTGTAAAAAAAGAGAAGAGTCTCTTGTCTATTTGGCAAGGCCTCTTTGAGTTTGGAGAGTGTGTGTGTGTCTAGGCAGGACAGAAGCAGGCCTGGTGAGCAGCGTGGTCTGGACACGTTTGCCACCCCTGATATTGTCAGATACTCACAAGTGCTGGATGCCTGGCTGAAGGGAAGGTGTGTGCCCGTGTCTAACAGGCTGCTGACACTCAGGGCTGTGCTCTCCACCCAAAACAAGGCACGCTGCCATTGTGCTGCTCTTGTTTCCAGTGCAGAGCAGGAGCCCAGGAGCTCCCGGTTGGGAATATTGTGCTCACTTGGCAATGCCCAGCTTTCCATCACACGGCCCAAACAATTCTGTGTGCAAAAGTCACTTTTGGTAATTGCGAGGAGAGGAACTCAGCCACACAGAGAGATGGATTCTGATTTTTTTTTTTTTCTCCCCATTAGGATGATTTAGGATTGTACAATAAGCATCGCTGCATGGCTGCTGGATAATGCATGTTATTAATTTGGCACATACTATTGCTCTATTTATGTAATATTTCATACATTTTGTAGAGCTTTGTATTCAGAGAGCAACCATACAAATAATAGACCCTGAGGTCTGCTCCTGCCACTTCATTTCTTCCTGAGCAGTAGAACAGTAGCTCAAGGAACTCCTGAATCCCAGATTCCTTGTGCTGTCTACACAATCAGCCCTTCAGCTGGTCCCTACTAGTATGAGGACAGCTAATAAATAAATCCTAGCTCTTTGAAGCTAAACAAATGAGGACAAATGATATAATTAAAGCAGAAAGGTGCCTGACTTTTCATCCTCCTTAGAAGTTACCAGGTGGCCTGCCCAGGTCTCTCTTTTTGTGCCAGGGTTTTTAATTTCAGCCACTTCACCCTGCAGGAAGGGCCCTACCCCTCTGTTTATCAGGGCCCAGCACATCCTCCACTTGACAGAAATTGCTGATAGAATCCACAACATTAACTTGTGGAAGAAGTATTAGTAATAGAAGTATTAGGGGTTGAGCACTTGCAAATCTGGACCTTTTTATGAAAATCCAGCCTGAAAAGAGAGAGGAGAGTGAGAAGTTGAGAAGTGATTAAGAAAACAGAAAGAAGTTTATCTGAGAGTGAAACTGCAGGCAGAAGAGTGACCCCGTCAGAGGAGTTCACCTGGGAAACAAAGAGCTGGACTTTGGTTTCCTCCTCCTGGTATCATTTTCTCTGCAGCGGCAGCAGCAGATGGGTGCTGGCTGGGTGCAGGAGTTTCTCCAGGACAAGGCCAGGCCCGAGGACAGCGACATGAGCCGTGTCTCCAGCGCTCAGGGACAGCTGGGTGTGATCAGGGGCTGCTGCTGGAGCTCCCCGTGCCCTCCCACGCTGGCTCAGCCCGGAGCTTTGTGCAGCCTCTGCTGCGCCCGTGCTGATGTGCACCAGGAAAGGTTGTTGCTAAGTGACATGACAACTGCAAAGTGCTTTTCAATTCCTCTTTCTGTTTGCTGCTCCCACCCTCCACGCTCATCCTGCACGGAGAGTTTGCTGCTGGAACATCCCCGTCTGGCAGCGAGTGCTGCGTGACAAAGCTCCAGCTCTTGTTTGTCACTGAAGTGCTACCAAAGCTTCTGCTGCTGCCCCAATGCTTCCAGAAGTTGGAAGCTTGGGTTTGGCCAAGGATTATTCCCAATTTCATTTGCTCAAGTGTAAATCTGGGTGATCCAGAGTGCAGGCTGGAAGGGGTTTGGTGGCATCTCACCCATCCCCTGTGTGGCAGCTGCTCTCGGCCCTTCCGAGCTGTGTCACTCAGCCCTGAAAACACAAAACACCACAACAGGACAAAGTTTTGATTTTGATAAAGCTGCTCTTGCTGCTTTTCTCTGCTGTGGGTAACTGCCATGGGCTGCAAAGCACCAGGCTGTGCTGTGGTGGAAGATCTCTATTTCCAAACCCTGCTGGTAGCCCAAGACTCCATTGCTGAAGCTCTCCTCAGGTTATTTCATCTATTGGCTCCAGGTAGGAAAGTAGTTTAATAACAAAAACAAAACCAAAACCCAACCAAACTTCAAACAAGCAGATTCTTTGACCTTTACCTCTTAGAATGATCTTTATGCTGCTTACCTCTCCCTGCCCTGAGTACCCTTGGCCAAACCATCTCCTTTCGTTCTGTGCCAGAGCAGTGACTCTTGGGTTTGATGGGCCCTGTCAGGACCCAGCACAGCAAACCAGAGAGAGGAGGACAGTAAATTGAATTACAGGGCTTGTGCACCTGCCTGTCCTGGGCCCTTCTCTGTTCCACGCCTAGGGGAAGTCACAATTTCTTGTCCTGAAGAATTTGTGAGTGAAAGACTGGAATTATACCTGAACTATCTCTTCTTTACCACATTAAAAAAGGTCATAAAAGGAGAGTCGGTTTAAAAATCTTGCTGCTGAAGAAAGGCTTTGCACTGAAATAAATCCCAAGCATGATATTTCTTTTTTCAGTTTGGGAGGAGGAGAGCTGCTAGAAAAAAATGTGAGCTCAACTATTAGCTTTCCACTTGTAAAACTTCATATATCACTAAATATATTGCCCGTAGAGGACAGAAGTTGTTAAGACGGAGAAGAATTTTGAAGATGGATGAATGACAAAGACAAATGAAGATTTTTATTTTAGCAGAAGTTTCCAAGTGCTGTCTCTGGGTTGGGAGGGTACTGTTAATAAAGTACACTTGACATGTAACTGTTCAAGTTCCTGAGAAACAGCTTTGCTTTAAAGTTCGGTGGAGGATCAAAAAGAGTGAATTCTCTGTTTTCCTCCATAAAAAAGAAAAAGAAAGCCCTGAAAAAGGATAGGTTTTTTTGGGAAACGGCATCTATGCCTTTTGTCTTTTCTTCTCTTTGTGGTCCAGAGACAGTGCGTTGACTGACTTCTTCAGAAAGGAGATCAGTGAAATTGTCAGTTGATTACTTCTCCTTGATTAGCATTTATAAGAGCCCTGTGATACATTATTTGCATTCCTATTTAGCCGTGATTTTTGTGGGGCAGCAATGATTAAACTTGTCACAGGGCCTGATTGACAGGGTCAGATCTTCACTTTCTACTCTTTTGAAATTAAAAACAAATGTGTCAGCTCCCTTCATGGGCCGCAGCGCTGTGAAGCTTGCTTGCCTTGTCATCGCAGATAGGTCAGGAATGTTTTAATTTTAGGGATGGATTCTGCTTGTCAAGCAGAGTGTGATGGCGTGTAGTTCTGGAGATGAGATGTGAAGGGTGTAAAACAAAGAATGGAAAGAACAAAGACAAAGACACTCACATTATTAGACAGATTTAATTAGTCTGAATGGATATTATGCTAGATGAAGCAGTGAGCTGTGAAATTAACCCTTGATTACGGATTGGCGGATCGTGCTCATAAAGGGAATCAAACCTTGGTGAATGGGAAAGAGGTGCTGTCCTACCCTCCCAGCCTCCATCCCCACGACCCCTTCCCCAGTCCAGGAGGGGCTGGGAAGCTTTGAAGGAGAAGCTGTCGTTGGTGGCATTTGGGAAGTTAGGGCAGCGTCTCCCTTTTTCCCAGCCTCCGAGGCTGGCCTGCCCAAAGAGCTGGAAAAGCAGCAGGCTCCAGGGAGAGGCTTTTGCAGGAGGGATGGTGAGTGACGACTCCCTGTGAGCAGCACAGGGCCCAGGTCCCCTCTAGAGACACATCCCCACCTCATTCCTGCCTCCCTTCCCACCACTGCCACGCAGCTTTGATATTTCTGCTTGAAAACCTATTTTGTTCTGATAGACTGTGAATGAAGGTGAAATTGCTCACCCCTAGGTGATGACTGAGGCGTCAGAAGGGCTGGTCTGTCCCAATTCTGATGTCCCAGATACGAGGTGGTGTTGGGGAGCAGGGCACGGACAGTCCAGTGCTGTGTTTGAGCATCCACTGCTCTGCAGAAGAGGCACTCCAGCCTTTTGTGTGCTTCTCATCAGCATTCCCAGAGCTCTGTATCGAGAACTCCTCTAATTAGCACCACTGCAAGGGAGGAAAACAAATAGAAAATACAGTGTTACCCTCTTGTTAGTTCCTTGTCATTTCTTCCAAGTTGTTCAGCTAATGGAGTAATCAGCCTTTCTGTTAAAAAAGAGGGGAAAGCCGAAGGGCATTAGGTGCACTGATCTGCCAATAGGTGTGAGGTCCCTGCTTCCCTCTGGCACATTTGGAAGGCTCAGTTTCGGTGCAGATTTGCATGCCAGAGACTGAGATTGAAAAGGAGTGAGACACGAAAACAAGTTGGGTCAAAGACTGCCTGGAAATGGAGGCTGGTGACTTCCTGAGCAGCAGGCTCACCTCTAGTGCTGAGCCCCTGTGGGCACCGTGCTGCACTCTGCTACCTCTCACACCATCTTTGTGTATCTCATACCAAGAATTCTCTTTTTTACTTAACATTTAGCAGCATTTAAGTAGTGTCTCTGCGTGGAGCGAAAAAACCCTTTGATTAAAGACCTACAGAAGATTAATGAAAGTCATTATCTTTATATGATAGCAGAGAGTTACTACCCACAGAATAAAAGGAATTTCTGCCTGCACATCTCTCCTGCCCTGGTTTCCCCATCTCTTTTCATACCCTGAAAGAGAAGAGACAGCATGGGAAGGTGATGAGGGAATAGGACATGACACAAATCCCATTGAGAAGCCTACTGCTGAATCTCTGTTGGTGTTAGAACAAGTCACTGTGCCATTCTCCAGATGAAAATTATTATTTAAGGACAAAAGCCTAGTACTTATCATGAAACCTGAAGACACAGACTAGTTCTTAGGCAGAAAAGCCTTGTCATTGAACTGGTGTTTATGTGAGCAGTCACACATTAGTGTTGCTGCTTTCAGGGGCTTTTCATCAGACTCTTTATTATTACAGACCTATTGAGCTGTTCCTCAGTTGCTGGGAATCAGCAGAACTCTCCTGAAATTATTGGTGCTACTTAGTTTTACATCAGCTGAGGATCTGGCTCTTTACTTCTGCCCGTTGATAATTATTCAGCTGAACTCTTCCAGTACAGGCCAAACCTTCTGAGAAGGATCTGCAGGCCCAACACTGCACCCTTGTTCTGTGCCTCCTCAGTCCCTGCTCTGGAAGACCAAGTGGGTGACAGATTAATTTAATTAAGCAGTTTTAAGGTAATGATTTTACTCTGCAGTTTTAGCAGTCTCTGCTGGGTTACCTGTAGTAGGGCAGGTGGGCTGGGGTGGGCTCAGGGATCTGCACAGGCTGTTGGCCTGTGCTGTTAAAAGAGAACAAAACACATGAAATACTGGAAAATAAATACCAGTAAGAGGGAAATCTCTGTATCTTCTGTCTGAGTATTCACAGCAATGCAGGTGAGGTTTGGATTTCTTTGTTTTGCCAGTTGCCAGGTGTCTCTCTGGGCACGGAGCTCCGTGGCTCACAAAACCTCCCCGTGGGTGATTCTGGCACCTCCTGCTCCTCCCTCACTCCGCACAGACACACACCTCAGCTCCTGCTTCATCCGCCAGAAAAACCATCAGCAGACACAAGGGATCCAGAGGAGAGGTTTGGACAGAGCTCACAAAACCTCCGTGGCTCACAAAACCTCCCCATGGGTGATTCCGGAACCTCCTGCTCCTCCCTCACTCCGCACAGACACACACCTCAGCTCCTGCTTCATCCCCCAGAAAACCCATCAGCAGACACAAGGGATCCAGAGGAGAGGTTTGGACAGAGCCATTCAGTGCCCAGACTGTTGAGTCAAGGCTCCAGACAGCCCTAGAGCGTTGGAGGAGCTCCTTCAGTGAGGGACAGTGAGCACTCGGGGTGGAACACACTGCACACTGCCTGGGATGCTCAGATTGCCATCCCCATCCTGCTGCTCCGCAGCAGAGCCGAAGGAGCAGAGCTGCCCCCATTTCCAGGGGCATTCCTGCCTCGCTGCTGTGCCCTGAGAAGGAGGAACTCTGCTCAAACCAGGGAATTAACCCTGGTGTAAACCCAGAATGAGCACAGCAGGCTCTTCCCCCAAACGTGAGCTCAAACTCACATTTCTGCCTCCCAAATTCAGCAAATATTTCCTAATTATCCCCAGGGCGTCCTGGCTCACCTGAGGCTCAGGTTTGCAGCCCTGCCTCTCCTCCCTGCCTGGATTCAAAGAGCAGGAGCAGCCGTGTGCCCCCCGCCCTCCCTTCATTTCTCCCACGGAATTGTTTCGGCGCTAGCTTGGTGTGTCAGCTTGTAAGTCTATAAAACAGTTTTCTACCAGCTGGAAATCCAACATGCTACATGAATACATAACAGTGCCTAACCAAGAAGGTTTGTAATTCAGTAATTAGCTGTAATTAATGAACACAAAGTGAAGACTCATTTACAGTTTAAATTATCACATTAGCTCCTGTCACCCTCTATGTACACAAAACAGCAGGAATTCAATTATTTTTATTCTTCAAAGCTAATTTAAAATTTAAGGAATGCCATTACATGAAATAATAGGTAGGAAATGTAATAGAAATCGCTGAGAACAGTTGGCCATCCTTAGAATGGGAGGAAAAAAAATGCTATCAGTGATGATTTGGAAATGTTATTTCGTCTGTGAGCAGATGAAGGATTGAAATCTACACTCTTTTCAGTGTATTTAAAAAGAAAACGAGTTTGGTGGTTGCTAAGTCTTTGTGCAGGAAGAGCATAATTGTGCATTGTGCATAATTGTAGAAGCAGTTGATACTGATAATGCTGTTGATAGCAACACGATGACAGCATGGAAATGCTCACACCATTATCTTTAATGGGGCTGAGCCGACTGCAGCAGCACCGAGCCCCTGGAATCCTCACCAATCTTACTTGGGAAACTTCAGCCTAGCAGGCCTTAAGTAATTGTCACTTTGCAATCTGCCTCCAGTTCGTGTGTGTACGTGGGGCTGTGTAAAACACTTTCATTGTGCTTTTAAACCCACCACGATGCTGCTCTCTGCAGCTGCCACTGATTATTTTTCCCCCCTCAAACAGTTCAACAGCGAGAGAATTCCAAACCCATCTGATGCCACGTATCTGCATTCCAGCCCTCCTTCTTTTTTCTTTTTCCTTTTTTTTTTTTGTTCTTTATTTCTTCTTCAGTTCCCTTTTCATTTTAAATAGGCCACTGGAAGAGCTGCGGCGTCTAATTTTTCATAGGTGATCGACTGCTGAGTTGGGGGTTTATGTAGACAGAGGGAAGGTAGCGATAAGCCAAGAGAGAGGATTCTATTAGGGAAATGCAGCAGTAACTAATGAATCCTGCCAGTAATTGGGAAGGTGTAAGCCTCTGTAATATCCTAATGATAGTCATCCGTTGTGTGCATCCCCCGGCAGCGGCAGCGATCCCTCATCGGCTCCCTGATCTCAGACACTTAGCCATGCAAATCTTCCTGACAGGACTCTACGTCTTTGTCTCCCTAATTGGACAGTATAGAGTTGTTTATGGATATTGCAGACATTTAGACCTCAGTTGGAGGTTGTTCAAAAATCGTTAGCAAAGTTGCCTTAACAGCATTGTCAAATATTTATTCCCCTGTTTCAATATCTGTTTTTAACCCAGGCATGGTTGGAGAGAGAATTACCATTTCGAAGATGGAGCGTCTCCTTCCAGCCTCTGGTTGAGGTTTTTATTAAGCCATTTTCTTGCAGAAAGAGAGAACGACAACAACAACAACAAAAGATCTACCAAAAGTCCTCATTTCTTCTTCTTCTTCTTCGAGATTGTAGGGCAAATGTGCTGATTTTTAATACCATTTCCATGGGGAAATATTAGGAATGCTGACAAAGGCAGTTCCAATTATAAAAATTACAGGAAGCTTATGGGGCAAAAATTCCAGTTTAGTGTAAGCCAAAATAAATGGAGAATATTCCCATTCACTACACCACTTCAAGTGAGTGCAGATTCAGGGCCTGGCTCAGATATATTAGAAAAACCATGTTTTTCTTTCCTTGGTCAAGAATTGAGGGGTTTAATTCTTGTCTCTAATCATCTCTTGGTAGTGGGTGAAAAGTAAGATATCCAATGCCGTGCTTTACCAGGAGGAAGGGGGTTTTTTTTCTTTTAAAAATTTGATATGAGGGAGATTTCACATTTTTGTGCATCACACGTTTCTTGTTGAGGGTTTGGGGTTTTCTGAGCACAAGGCAAAGTCTTACAGGCACTTCCAGGGACCACAAACACAAGGAGGAAAATTGAGTTCAGGAGAGCAGGTTGGGGATCAGAGATTCCAAACATTGGAATTTGTGAGTCAGATCAGCTGGATCAGGCAGCTGAATTTACAGTCCCTGGGTCATGTGCCATTTTACTCAGCTAAAACGTCCCACAGATTATCAAGGGGATCAGGTTGTCCCACAAATAATCAAGGGGATTATTTGCCTCAATGAAAGCAATCAGATCCCTCCTTTTAGTAACTACTAAATTAATCCGACTAATTAATCCTACAAAGAGTTAACTCCATATGGACTTCCATTCCCATCTTGTATCCCAAGGCTGCCTATCCTAAACTGCATCTATTTTATAAATATTAGATTGAAATCTATATAAAACCAGAACAAAATATATGCAAGAATTTTCCTAAAATAATAATTTGGCTTTTTTTTTTTTTTTGAGCCAACTCTTTACACAAATAGAGGGTGTGAAAGCTTCTGTTCATGGGAATATTTCTAGGAACAATTTCTGAAAGTATTAATTTGCGCCTGTCTGGCAACTATCTTGAAAGCTGTTTGTAGTTTTGGAAATTATTCAGCCAGGGAGCAGTAGAAATGACACATTATATCGTTGATTAATGTAGTAAAAAGCAAATTACTGAAGGGGGAATAATCAAAGCCATAGTTGCAGCAAATAGTTCCCTTATCTGATTTCTCTCGGGTTAGCCCAAAGTTTTAGGTACTTCCCACAATCAGACCCAAAAGATAAAGAAAGAAATTAAAGGAGAACTATTTGTAAAACAAGGGAAGGAGTTAAATAATATTTTTTTTCTTTTTGTGAAAATTTTCTGCATATTTGCTATTGTTCTCTAAATAAGCTCCCATTTTTTCAGTTTTTAGGACTTTTTATACAAAACTACCTGTTCCCCTAAAGCACTGCCGACACCACCTGTAAACCCATCAGCTTTTCACCCCTCTCCCTAAAGTGCTGAGGGAAAAATTCCGTGCACTGAAGGTGAGAGAAGGCAGCGACCTGCCTGGATCTAGAGCTGAACTCATGGAATCCTGGAATTATTTAGGTTGGAACCACTCAGAGCTTTGTGTGCAACCATTCCCTGTCACTGCCAAGGCCACCGTGTCCCCAGATCCCTGCAGGGATTGGGATTCCACCCCTGCCAGAGCTGAGCAAGCCTTTGAGGGAGAAATTCTTCCTGATATCCAACCCAATCCTCCCCTGGCACATCTTGAGGCCTTTTCCCCTTGTCCTGTCACTTGTTCCTTCCCCAATTCCTGACCCATCCAAGCTCAGATTTGCCACCCTGAGCTCACTGAGGGGACAGGGGCTGCAGGAAGGTTGTCCCAGCTCTCGGATATCCCTTTTTTGGAAGTGAACCCCTGTTTCCCACAGCTTTTGATGGGAACAGGGAACATCCCAGTCCCATCCCAGTCTCATCCCAGTTAGAGCCACTCAGCCTCTGAGCTCACCAGGTCTCCATTCCCACTGGGCCAGCAGGATCAGGATCAGCCTCTCCTCTCCCTGTGATGCCACCCTAAAGCAAACAGGCTCTGGGTGTGCTTGCTAGAACCTTCTTCTCCAGCAAATGAATGTATTGGCATTTGGGTTTGGGGTTTTTTTGTAGACACACACTCACGTATATATATTTAAAATCCCAGCTTTACAAACTTATGTTGGTGCAGCAGCCCGTGACACTGAACACAAGCTGCTGTGCAAAGCAATTGCCAAATGTTTACATAAACACATAAATAAGACAAATAAATTCATTTTCACTATTCATATTTTCTGCTCTTTCTTCTCCTTTTTATTTATGCCTTAGACAATGGCTCCTGTAAATATTCTGATTAAAAAAACACCTGCAGTGGACAGAAAGATGATCAAAAAGCCCTGATAGAGAGCAATTCATGTTTCTTCTTTACAATCACTAACGAATCTTAACTTGAACCATGTTATGTTCCCATGTGAGTGATAAGCAATGATTTATTATGAAGTGTCAGGAAATCAGAATGCCATACAGTGAGACATGAGCTAGTGGAAAATGTGTTCCCTGTTTCCCAGCCTCATTACTCAAAGATGCGGTGTCCCTTTCTCCAAGTCTAATTTACCTGGCTTTCCAAGGCAACTCAGAGCACAGGAAAAGGCTCCAGGAGGGAACCGCCTGCTCCAGGCCGTGCCTTCACCTTCCAGCCCCGCTAAACACCGCGGAGTGACCAGGGAAAAGGGGCTGGAAACGCAGAGCTCCGGCTGTAGCCAACATTCCCGGCCCTAACGATGCTCCCCCCAAAAGCAATCGCTCAGCATTACAGCATCCTCTGCCTCATCAGTGCTGTCAGCGCCTCGAGAGGAAATAAAACAGGCGGCGCTGAGGAGACAAACGGATAAGTTTTCTTTATGTGTTGGAGTTTCTGCTACTCTCTAATGATTCCCTTCTCCCCGTGATCCTAATTCAAGTAACTGGCATGTGATATATTTTGTAGACAAATCAGCAGCAGAAGAGCATGTGCAGCTCTGGCACCGCCGAGCCCGTGATTTACTCGCAGCTCGTTCGGGTTTTTTAACGTGGGGATTTGTGATTTTAGAGCTTCCTCACAAAGAGAGGAGAAAGCAGCAGATCCCACACTGATTCACATGAGCAGCCCCCGCTCCTACCCACGAACGCTCTCTGCAAAAAGGAACCCAAACAGGCAGAGTCTTAACAATTAAACATTTTTTTTTCTAGACGTCTCTTTAAAGGCCCCAGTCCCGAAAGCATTTGGGCTCAGTCAGATGTGGATGGAAAAAGGTGAATTTCCCCAGGGAAAAGCAGGGGGCGAGTGTGGTTCTGCTCTGCAGCAGCAGACAGAGACCTGGGAGCCTTCCCAAGGAGGTTTGCCTTGGATGGTCTGGGCACATCACGGAGCCATCAGAGCCACTGACCCCTGAAAGGATCAGCAATATTTTGTTGGAAAGGCAAAGCCTTTATTTAAAAAAATATTTTTAAATAATATTTAAATAATATTTTTAAATGATTAAAATATTTTTAAAATAATCTCATTGTCCAAAAGCATGGATTTAATCACAGCAGACTGGTTAAAAAGCTACCAACAGTAGCGTTTTCTATTTCAAAACATGATCCCCTTCTATTCTGATAAAATGGGAGAGAAGACCAACAAGTTAAACCAAACAGAATAAACTTAAGGAATTTATGTCCTGCAAATTCTTTCACATGAAAAAAAAGAATCTCATATCTAGGCATGTTACGACTAGTTCAGTCTGTCTTAAGGCAATGGTAGCTGCTGTTTTTCCTTGCAGAAAACGTGGAAATCATCAGAAAAAAAAATTAACCAGAACTCATCTTTGTCTGAAAGGCTGAGAGACTCACGAATTTCAAAAAATCTTTTCCTTTTTTTTTTTTTTCTCCCCTCTATAGAAATGCTTTATAGAGAATCTTTGTGAAGTACAAACCAGAGAGTGGTTGTCTCCCAGCACTGACAATGTCTGCTGTTCCAGACGAGACGGTGTGTGATGTACCATCCTGAAATATTGTCAGCAAGCCTCCAAATATGAAGGCATTTTCATAGCAAGGCAGGGATGAAAGGGAAGAGCTTTGGGTTTGCTTTTTTGTTTTTGCTTTGTTTCTCAGTCCTAATAAAACCTACCAGTGTGCTCTTAACTTCTCCCCTCCCGTTTTGTTCCGAGGAGAAAGGGAACGTTGTTCTCCTGTGAAAGTGTTCAGGAGAGAGGGAGGAGGTACAAATTCCCTGCTGGAGGGGTTTGCTGCAGCCAGGACGAGGTTTGTGTGATATTTGAGTAACTCAGAGCGCAGAGACAGATCAGCATCTCCCCACTGTCAAGTGGCCTTTGCTGCCTCACGGTGAATCGAGACATTTTAGTGTCATAGCTCAGAGGTGGGGTTGAGAAAAAACCCACCCGGCAGCCTCTGGTTTGGTGATTTAGAAATTCTCTTCAGGGTTTAAAAAATGTGGGGTTTAATCTCAGGGGGAATTACACCCCAAGGGAAACAGGGAGGCAATTGTGGATTACGCAACAGTTGAGTGAACATTTGCAGATAATTCAGCCCTTTTAAGCACCCAAATGAAGGGAAGGATCCACCTTTGAGTGACCCACGAGTTCCTCCCGACCTCCATCCCCGTGCGCCTGGGTCTGGAACACACAGCCCTCGTCCAGATGGTTGCTCCATAATTGCTTTGTCTTATCTGCTGTAAATTCACGTTTTGCAAGGTGTGTTCCAAAAGCTGTTTCTCGGCTGGGATCCTTACAGGTGGCACTTTAAAATGTAGCGAGCACCCAATCCCACAGAACCTGCTTGTCACAGAAAATGGCACAGTTTGCATGTGACCTGTAATGACAGTTGCTAGTTGAAAAGAAACCAGAAATTCAGCTTTATCTTCCACACTTTGGTTGCAGCTGCCATCAACTAAATCTCTCTCCAAGGGCAGATGGTGCCCTGTACAATGAACAATTTAATCTTTAGGAAACTTTGCCAAAAAATCCACTTTTTTTTCCCCCCCCTCCAAGAATAGGCTGTCAATAACATGTGCTCCCAAATACATTGTGATTTGATGGCTATACTTTATTTATAGGAAGAAATAGAAGTTAAGTGCTCCCTGTATTTTTTATTTTCTCTTTCCCAGTCTGTGATTCTTCAGGCCACCCTTGTACTGGGCTCCGTGTGCAGAAGCAAGAGGGGGGACCAGGTGAATGTCCCACCTTTGTGCTCTGTGTCACTGTGTCACCTCGAGGCTCATGCTGGGCTCAGGGGTAAAATCCTGGCCTCTCTCAGCACGGGCAGCACAAATCCCCCTCTTTCCAGCAGCCCAGGATTCCACTGGGTCTCTCCGGAACCACGGGGAGCTGCAGCCCCAGTTTTTTGTCTGACTCATCCACAGCTTCTCTGGGCCCCCTGTGGCAGCACCTCCCCACCCTCACAGGGAAGAATATTTTCCCAATATCCAATCTAAACCTCCTCTCTGTCAGTGTGAAGCCATTTCCCCCTTGTTCTGTCACTCCAGGCCTATGGAAATTATCTCTTCCCATCTTTTCTTTTGGCTCCCTTCAGGACTGAGCTCCTCGTCCCTCCTGCACCATTGCTGCTTCAGATCCCTGCAAAGCTCTGCATTGCCCAAACAAGGAGGAAAAGATGTATCATCCCAGGCAAGGTCTCTGAATTCTTCCACCTGGGTGTTACAGCAATTAATTCTGTGTTCAGTCAGACACAGCTGAGTTAGAGCCCACATTTCCTTCCTCTTGCCCCACACATGCTCAGCTCAGGAATGTTTTCCACACTTCCCTCTCCCCGTGGCTGATGGTGAATATACACGGACTGGTGGCCTCTGCAGGGACATGAGTGGTGACATTGGTGGGCTGTGGGAGCCTTCAGCGGGCAGGACACGAGGGATTGTCCCTGCTGGCATCACATGGAGCCTCTGCCTGCCTTTGGCCGGGTGCTGCACCCTCAGCGAGGTGAGAAACTGAAAGATTTAGTTTCCCTGAGGGTTATTCCTACCTCTCCCAAAATGCTTTCCCATCCTATCAGAGCGTGTTTGCTGAAACAAATATGTTCTGTTTATTTATTTAATGTGCTGTTAAATGACCTTCTGGAAAGCTATTCCTGCCATGAGGCTTTAAAATGGATGGGCAGGCAGAACTCCAGGGAGCACGCTCCCCCCAATCAGGATGAATCATTCCAGTAGTTACTGTTTAGATTGATATAATTTTAGTTATAATTATGGGTAACGAGAAGGCGTTTAGAGGCTGTAACATTGTAATTCATGGTGAGAGGAGTCCTAAATGAAATAAAACATATCCGGATTTGCTGTTCCCCCCTTTCTAGGTACTGTGCACGTGGCATGGTTCTTTAAGGAACAGATTTTGTGCTGCTGCAAAAAATCTAGCAAAAGTAGGTCAAAAATGACATCTAGAGATAACATGTTTGGTAACCACAAAGGGCCTGTCTGTGTCTTTCTATGTGGCCTTTAAAGAGTCCTGCAATTTATTGTGATAGGTACAGCTGCAGCCTGGAAAAGTTTTGATCCATAGGCTCCCATGGACTGCGGTGGGTGGATCACAGAGGGATATTGTCATTTTTGTTATCCCATTGCATAAACAGGAGCTGGTAAATTGATATTAGCAAAGATATGGAAATACAGGGAAGGCATTATAAATACATGAAGCTGCTGTCATCTGCCTGGCTCTGGAGTTCCAGGCCACCTCAGACTGTGCCACTGAAGAGGTGACAGAACCCAAAATTCAAATGGTGACAGCAATTCCCAAGAAAAGGACCTCAGAGACTGGAAGGACCTCACAGCACCTTCCAAGATCTGAAGGGGCCTTCAAGGAAGCTGGAAGAGGCTTTTCAGCAGAAACTGGAGTGACAGGACAAGGGAGAATGGCTTCAAACTGAAAGGGGGGACATTTAGGTGAGGTATCAGGAAGAAATCCCTCCCTGTGAGGGTGGGGAGGCCCTGGATCCCTGGAAGTGTCCAAGGCCAATGGGGTTTGGAGCAGCCTGGGGCAGTGGAAGGTGTGGAAGGGTGGAACAAGATGAGCTTTAAGGTCCCTTCAACCCAACCCCTTCTGGGATTCCATGACTTGAGACCCATCCCATGAGCAGGCAACCCCCAGGAGACCGCGTCACTCCGTTGGTGTGGCTTTTGGCTGTGGGGAAAAGGGAAAAGGGGACACTGGAGAGAGCAGAGCAGCACTGGGGTGTGGGAGGTGAGCTGGGAGCTGCTGTGTGAGCTGGGAGCCCAGCTCTGGGAGCCCTGGGAGCTCTGGGAGCCCAGGAAGCCCTGGGAGCTCTGGGAGCTCTGGAAGCCCTGGGAGCCCTAGGAGCCCTGGGAGCCCTGGGAGCCCAGCTCTGGGAGCCCTGGGAGCCCTGGGAGCTCTGGGAGCCCTGGGAGCCCTGGGAGCCCTGGGAGCCCTGGGAGCCCTGGGAGCCCAGGAAGCCCTGGGAGCTCAGGGAGTCCTGGGAGCCCTGGGAGCCCAGGCTGGCAGTGCCGGTGTCACCGCCAGGCCTGGCGTGCCGCGAGCTGCTGACACACAGTTGACAGTTGTCTGGGGCTGCAGACGGGTTTGAGAGCTCCCATTTCAGAGGTTTCACAGCTGTGTTCTCCTGGCAATGCTGGGATGAGCAGAGGGAAGCCGTGCCATGGACAAGGAGAGGGAAGGAGGCTGTTAGGAGGAGTGCTGCATCCTGACACGTCCGCGTTAAAATAGATACGACTTTTTACATCTGTTGATGGCTCGATAATTAGTGTTAAATAAAAGCAAAGCTTCAGTATCTGCAACTGATATTTCACATATGCTGTACAAGACATCAGTATAATGAACACCCTCAGCCACGTTTTCAGAGCAGGATTTAAATGGAGTTTTCTTTATGGCACAGGGTGAGCTGCATTTCAGCAAACACCCAGGAAGCCCCAGCCTCTGCCCATCAAGTGCTGTTGGAAGGTGCAGGCTGCTCTGCACTGACTGCAGGTGACAAGCTCTCCACAAACTCCCTGAATCTCTTACAGACTTGATAATGAAATACATAAACTATGACCCTTATTGATCACGGCTCACACTAATTAATTTCCCAAAGTCCTGTCCCAGCCTGCAGTGGTATCAATAAAAACCCAACAAAACCCACAAGGATGGAGACTTCAGTTGGCCAAAAGACCTCAGGGGTGAAGTACTTATCCCATGGAAATCAATGCCAAGTCCCAGTTGAATTGACTCGTGTATAGATGTTACCATTAGTCAAGCACATGGACAGGCCTCAAAAGTTTATTTGTTGCCAGGAGAGTTTCCTGTGGACCTTCCCTCTGACCAATGTGCCTCTGAAGTGTCTGCCCAGGGCTAACAGCGTCCTCAGTGTTGCTCTGTGACAGGGAAGTGACCAGGAATATTGCTCTGCTGATTAAAAAGTCTCAGGGCCTTCCTCACTGTGGCACGAAAAGAAAAGGAGGCAGGAGTTTGGCTTCTCATTTTTCCAATCCAAGCTTTTATAAATATCCCCCACTGGCAGGGAACCAGTGCCCTGCAGTAACTCCAAGACTCCATCTCAGATTTTGTTGAAACCCTGGAAATTTAGATTAGCACTAAAGATTCAGCACTTTCAGTTACACTAATTTGGCTTAATCACCCTAACGATGTTCTGGAGGCAGAGTTGACCCAGTGAAGAGTCACCACTCCTGCTCTCAGCTGGGTCACCACTGTCCCTCGTCACAGCCCACGGTGCCTGTGTCCCATCTCCATGAGGGAGGCAGATGCTGCAGGGCCTGGTATGATGCAAGGCAGGACTCAGGTACGATGTCACAGGGAGTTTTCCATGCTGGAAACCTCTTGGAAGGGTAAATCCCGATGCCTCTTCCATCCCCACTCTTGGATCATTTGCAGAGGTGATTCCACAGTGAGAATTTGGCTGCAGCGTTGCCGTGTGTCAGCTCCAGGCCTTACAACAGCAATGTTTCTGGATTTCTTTAAGGTTTGAGCAGGGTGTAAACTGGCACAGCTCTGCCCTTTTGCAGGGAAAAATAATAGCTTTGCAAAGTGAGAAATGCTCTGGAGTGTTACCTCTGAAACCGAAAGGCAACATCTTAAAATGTCAACATGGATTGCTTTTAATATCTTTTAAGTGGGAATCATGATCCAAGGCATTCACCACAATTTCAAACTGACTTCCATGCATCCTCAGTTGCCAGAAGTCGCTACGTTCAGCTGCCAAAACCTCCTCTTCCCTTCCAACAGCTTCTCCACAGCAGGTCTGGGTTGCCAATGCAAAACTCAGCATCACTGTGAAAACTGAAAAGGTGAAGATACTGTAAACCAAACCAAATTATAAACTAACTAGCATGAAGTCAATGGACTTTCTTGTTTTCGTATGGAATTTTTTGAAAAGCTGGGTTTATTTTACTTTAAATAAAGCTGCTACTGAATTTCCAGTTGATTTAGCCAGAACACAGAGAACACACTGCAGGATTTGAGTTGTGTTTGCTGAAATATCCATGGCCTTGAACAGATAATATATTTTTCAGTAACATATTTCTCTTTGCCCACTGCAGCTCTTTTTTTCCTCTGTGCTCCCTCCAGATTGACTTTCACTCTACTCATTGCCTGCCTCATTTCTCACCCTATTTTTCCAGTTGGTTTTTTCCTACAGTATCTTTCTTCCAGGTTATAAGCAAAGCAGAACCCAGCTTTGGGCTGAACTTTTAAACCCACATCTTGAAATGAAATAAAACAAGCCCCTTCTGTCTCAGTGTAGCAGTAGCTTCACAACTTGAGTCACTTAGCACTTTTAGCAGCTGCAGGATGGAAAAGGCCCGTTGGAAGATGGCTTTTAGTGCCGGGGAGGTGCCACAACAAGAAGGAATAACACAGGAACAGTGGGGAAATCAGACACTGTGTGGGTAAGAGATGTCCAGCCCTCCATGAGGATTTTAGAGCTTGTTCTTGGCTGCCTGTAGGAAGGAATACCAAATTTCAGGGACGCGGGGGAGAAGCAGAGTAAGGGGCAGCAGTGACCAGCTGGAGTTCATGCACTGATCCCTACATGGGTGTGGAACCAGGATTCCACCCACGCTTGTGCGCTGCGAGCCTGTGGGCGCAGAAAATAAAGCAGAGGCCATTTGCAGCCATTTCCATGGCTGGCAGTGCCTGCTCAGCGTGGTGGCCGTGATCAGACCGTGTAACGTGGCTGTGTTGTTGTTGTTGTTGTGCTTGCAGGACGAATGCCTTAGTCCAGCTCTCCAGCCCAGCTCTACCCGGCCCCGCTCGCCACCGCGGCCCTGACATTGAACTCACAGCAACCCGGACCAAGAGGAGGCTGCCAAAAAAACTCCTGCTATTCTTCTTCATCCTCACTAACAATTTGGTAATGAAGTATTGATTTCCGCTCCCCTGCTTATGGACGATATTAGATTTTCATTGATAAACTGCGCCGGGGCTGTCTGGTCTCCGCTGTCCCTTTTTGCTGTCACTAAAACAAAGTGCCACTGAAGTAAGATAATGACTGAGAACATTGATGTACTTATTTCGTCAATTTGTAACACTTGACAGGAAAAAAAAAAAAAATTCTTCATAGTTTAATGTCCAAGTGTGCTACACAAGATGCAGTCACATTGGAAGCTTTACTTTTCATGGTAATGTCCATTTCCTATTTATAACCCCTTTGGGATAGTTTGTCTAAAGGAAATGTTTCTATTCTGTGCAGCTATTACTGTTGCACCTGGGTTGCCCAATCCAGTCATTGCACTAGGGATCAATACATCAAAGTAAGTACAAGAATTATTAAGTTAAAACAGATTCTGAGCCAAAAAACCTCTGAACAATGTTAATCTTCTGTGCAAGTTGTTCAAATAGTTATGCTTAACCATTTTGCTGCCAAAGATTTGTTTGAAATGGATTATTTTCAGTTTGTTTTATTCCTCAGATATATGTATATATTTAAATCTCCATTACGGTTTATGACGAGACATATGGGATGGAGGGATTTTTAAACAAAAGTACTATTGTTAGATTATTGAACATTGTATAAATATAGATATATCTATATATAAATATCGCTATATAAATATCTATATATAGATATAAAAGAATAAAAGTAGAATTCCTTTCTCAGTTATAGGTGAGTGCAAATCTGAAACTCTGCTGTTGTCAACAGAGTGACTTTGGATTTGTGCCACCAAAACTGGGATCAGAATTTGGTGTCCGAGCTGTGTCCGGCCCGGCGAGCACCGCCGGCCGTGCCTTCAAACCCACCCCGACCTGGGAGAAGGGGGCTACGAAAATGGCAATTTCAAATTTGTGCTTGTAACTTTTTTTTTTTTTTCATTAAAACTTCGAGGGCCCCAATTTTAATTTGTGGAATATTCACGTTAATAATGAGATCTAATTAAGACATCCATTAAAAGCCCGTTAAAGTTAATTTAACGTAAAAATTCCAATAGAACTGTATTAGATTTTCTCCATTAAATTAACGTTATGGATTTTTAACGGATGTCTTAATTATACATTATTATTAACGGGAATACTGTATTACACAGATTAAGATCGGGTCCCAAGTCAACTCCCAGACTCTTCCAGGATACTCCAATGTCACGAGTCCCACTGTTCCTAGTGCACTGCTTGGAAATCCAGGCGCAGCCCTGTTTGCTCTCGCTCAGAGAAAACAACCTCCAGTAGACAAATCCATCTCTGCATTTAACGATGAACTTCCCCTATTCTCCAAGGAAAAATAAGTCTGGATCAAGTTGTAAATCGCTGTTCCGTGGCAAATGAAATATTCAAAGTATGCGAGGCACAAGTGGAGAAGAGGCTCTTTCTCAAATCAGAAAGGGCTTTGGAGTGTCTGTTCCTGTTGTTTTGTTTGCCGTGTTCAAGGGTATCATTGAAGTGCAGCAGTCACAAAATCAGACTGAACGTGTTCCCTGCACTCCCTGTGGCCTGTGCAGAAGGGCCTGTTTCGGCACTGCTTGGGAAATTTTGACATGATCCCTAAACTCAACATGGAGGAGAAAAAAAAAGGCCCTTCTTATTTACCTCCTAGGGAAAGTGTTGCCCTTATGCCACATATAATAGCAAATTGCTTTTTTTATGGCATGCATAACCTAGATGGGAAAAAATATGGCGCTTGAGGGAAGGAGGGAAAAAGTAAATGAAGTTCCAGGAATGTCATTCTGAAGTAATGAGGCATGGACAGAAAATATACCCCTCACATCATCGGATTGAGATGGCAGTCGAAATAGCTTCATTGAAGTGTCAGCACTCATCCATCAATCAATCATCCACAAGGAAAAATAGCGACAGTACAACGGGGCGGCTTTTATGGGATTTACTCATGGGCATAGGGAATAGCAGCTCAAATGTAGTTCTGACATGAAAAGCAAGGTGCTGATATTATTTTTTATGATGGGAGGATCATAAAGTGAATTGAGAACAGTGAGGTCTGTCTTTGCTTAACCTATTCAACTGGAAATGAACGGAGCTCAACTGGAAACGAGCAGAGCCTTCAGATGGGTTAAGATTGAAGCCTGCACCGTGCTGAGCACCGGCCATTGACAACAAAATTCTATTAAAGCAAAATCAATGCATTAGCATCGAGCTCCTCAGAAGCTGTTAAATTGCACAGCCCAGGCTGGAGTCATGAGGTGAAGTTGCTCAAGGTGGGGCCTGTGGTGCCCACCCAAAGGCCACGAGGACCACAGAAAATTCCCCCCTGGGAGAAACTGCACGTGTAGCTCCTTTCCCCGAGCTTTTGGGTGCAGGGAGAAAACACTGGGCTGCTCTCAGCATCTGACAGGTGGAGCTCCCAGCCCCAGTGCTGTCACAGCTGGGAGTTTGGCTGTTCTTTCATAGGATTTTCCATGGGTTGTACCTGTGGTAAGGCTGAGCTGTGGGAATTCGCACACGGGGAGCTCTCGGGAGCCTCTCCCCACAAAAAAGGAGTCCTGGAGTCCCCAGCCAGCCCTCAGCACCCAGGGCTGGGGCTATGTGGGACACCAGCTGCTCCATTTTGGCAGGAAAAGGGTTTTGCAGGTGCTCTGTGAGCTCAGGGTGACCATAGGACACACGGCCCCACCCCAGAGCTGCGAAGGTTTGGGGAGATTTTGGAAAGGCCAAACCCCCTGAGGGAGGTCAGGTTTAGCTCAAGAGTCTTCACCATGTGGCAGCAGCTACTCTGTTTAAAAATCTGGCCACAAACCTTCATCCCACGGTGCTGAAGCTTCATCATTTTGCCCGCATCGCTGTCCTCGGGGAACGTTTTAGGTACACATTTGAATTAAGTGATTTTTATTCTTTTTTTACAATACGATATAAAGAAAGGAAAATGTACGTCTCTCCTCTCTTTTCTCTGTACAAAACTGGATGAGTTGATAGTTTTTCTGTCATATAAATCAGGTAACACAAAAAATCATTGCATCTTTTCTCTGTCGCCGCTACTCAATATCTATCGTTCTGACTTTTATTCTTATTGGAGATCATCAAAACATTAATTAAAAGCCTGGTGATCAAACAGCCGAATATTTATGATTCACGTCCTTGCTTATTAACAAGTGGCATATTGATACACCACATATCCAAGCTGTTTATGCTCTTGCACTGAAATAAAGCAGGGAGAATTGTTACCCTTTTACACACTGCTTTGAAAGATTTATTCAGAAACCAGAGCTCCCTTCCCGCCATCATCCATGTCAAAATAAGCCATATCACCTGAAAAAAAAAAAAAGATGTTCTATTTTGAAACAGGGAGATGTAATTAGCATCCCTTTGGGGCGCAATATATAAGAATTCCAGTGGATCAGTCTCAGGTGTTTTTTTCCAGGTTTTTGTTACTTAAGCTGAGAGGGAGAAGGACACTTAACTTTAAAAATGGCTGTCATTAGTACAATAATAATTGTTGGGCTAAAAAAAAAATCTTTGAGAATCTGCTAACAAACCTGCCCAGTAATTACTTGTCAATGCAAGTTATCATGGGTTTTATTACCTACTTGTAAAAGTATTTACAAGACTGACCTCCCTCGCTTTTTTAGAGATCAGGGAGGATATAAAAAGTCATTTTAAAAATCAATAATTATATATTAGCACGATAGGGGGTGAAGCCTTCCAAGCCAGCTTCGCAGGCTATTGAGTCAACTCTCATGCATTCAAATGGCAGGGATTGTTTCCCTAATTTTTGCCCTCTTTTTCTTTCCTTAATCACGTTTTGACAAAGTGCCATATTTATTGATTGCTTCATCCCCACAGTTCAGCTTCCAAACCAGAAGGGGATATTCCCACTGGGAAGCGCCCGTGCAGGATTTGCATGGAAAACGAGCTGCCCTTGGTGACCAGGAAAAAGGAATATTGGGGTTTGGGGTGGGAGTTGCTGAGGGGACACTGGCTCCGTGCTGGTTCCCCACAGCCTGATCCCACCACATCCCAGGCACTCAGGGTCATGCTGTGGGTGTTATTTTGGGATGAAACCTGCTAAGGGCACAAGGGGGTGAGGAAGGCAGCTTGATTTTTGGCAGAGATTGAAGAGGTGGCTCTGGCTGGGCTGTCCCCTGTCCCCTCTCTGTATTCCATCATCACTCGGGGGCTGGCGGAGGGGGATCTCCATCACACAGGGCTTTTGTCCTCACCAACAGATATACGATGCAATTTATATTTAAAATTCTCTCTATAAAGACAGTATTGATCACAGATTCCAGATCAATACGTTGCAATTACAGCAGGCTTTAAAGGCCATCTGTCCCCGAGCAGGAGCACCAATGGAGCCACTTTCCACAGGTTGTGAGCAAGTGCTGCTGGTACTGCCCATCTTCTCCCAGCACGGCCTGACATGTCATTGCTGCCCCTAGAAAGTTGGGTTGGGAATTATGAAGTTGTAATTCCTGCATTTTGACCACTCCAGAGCCCCCAGAGCAGCTTCTCCTTGGGTTTCACAGCAGGGTCAGTGACACTGTGGTTTTCCTCTCCTGGGTTTCCTGCTCCTCATCACAATTTGTCCCACAGGTCACAGCTTTTCTTGTCCTCAGCTGGAAATGGTCAGCAAGAAGTTCTTGAATTTTACTAGAACTAGGAACATTTCCATGATGGTGCTGAAGAGCTTGAGTTGGACGTTGTGGGTGCAAAAAGAGCCTTTTTTATGTCACAGGGTCATTTAGGTTGGGAAAGATCTCCGAGCATCAAGTCCAACCTTTGACCATTTGTGTCAGTTTGGACCACAGCAAGTGTCATATTTTGAAACATAACAAAAGAATAAAGGACATGCATCTGAAGGCAGATTTCAATGGCATTTCATCAATGAGGTCTTGATTTGTCAGCACCTGAACTCCGGATCAGGCTGTTGGTTAATGGCTCTGGGTGAGCCACTGGGTTGTTATTCCAGAAATGCTTCCTGGGTTTTCTTTTTTCCTTCATTATTTCCTGCAGTGGAAAGCACACAGAATTTAGAATTCTTATTCTCCACTTGTCTTCTAAAGGAAAGTGAAAGAATAAAGTAATAAAAACAATGGGTTTGCAGTGGGACTGGAAGTTGACTCACCTTTGTACCCCACACGTGCTGTGCCACATCCCCCCCCAATCCTCCCTCCCGTTTCACTCCCATGTCTGAGAAACAGAAGCCAGATTCTGGATGCATTTATCCCTGAGTAAATCCAGAGCCGCCCTTTCAAATCCAGCAAGATTTACCCTCTGTTTTCCCAGCTCCAAAGGCCATCCTCATGGTCCCAGCCTCAGGTTCCAAAAGCATTTAGGGATCTTTGAAAAAAAAGTCCAGCAAACTTCAGTCTCTAGCTCCAGGCAAATTAAATCTCCTGCACTTCAGAAGGTTTTTAGTTATGGCAAGGAGGTGATTGCAAAACTTTGATATCGATGCTTGTAAAATGAACACCAGTTGTATCACTATAAAGCACTTTATACTGGTACAGCTCCTTTTGCTCTGCTGGAACACTTTTATCCCAGTGCAAGCACTTTTATCCCAGTATCCTTCAGTCCAGGGGTGTTGTTTTCTTTGATTGTGCCAGAAGAAATGTGAAGAGTAGATGAAGTTTCAGACGACACTTACTTCTTGTACGAAAATATCTGCACATTTTTTTCTTGGAGAGTATTTTTTTAAAAGTGAACTTGCTGTAGCACTGGACTTAACTGCAGAGTAATAAACTTCCAGTTCATCATCCCTCTCAGCTCGTGAAATGTCTTTAGGCCTTTGTAAAAAGCCCTGTTTGAGACAACAGATTAAACACTAATCCTGGCGGATCGCACAGCTCCACTTCAGTTCACACCATCAAGCTGAGCAAACTTTTTTTTTCCCTTTCCTTTTTTTGATCTAAGTAAAGGCAACAAATTCTTTCATTAGACTCCTTAGATGAGGTAGCAGGGGGAAAAAAAAAGATCAGTATCTCATGAAGAAAATGAAAATAACATCTTGCAAAAATGCAGCCACGTTAAAGGCAGGGAACACTTTCCCCATCCCCACACGGCATCGCACGTCCTCAGAACTGCCTGAAACGTGGGAGATTTCCGTGGGCAACGTTTTCACTTTGAAACCGGTCCAGGTAACACTTAAGAGTGGCAGATCTGTGTGCATCCAGGAGGACGTGCAGGTGCACACGGACATTTCCCTACAGCGCCCATCGGACAGGGGCACACAGGGGGGTGTGTGTGTGTGTGTTGGTGCATCCCTCGAGGAGCAGCAGCAGCTCCGGGGCTGGGGCAGCAGCTGGGCACTGCTGGCAGCAGGAACCTGCAGGATGAGCAGGGCAGGCTCTCGGCTTCACCCCGCTGGAACGTGCAATACAGGTTGCGAAAGGTGACAAAGCTCAACGGTTCCTATTTGGCTCAGGGTACTCCTCTGTCCTCTGTCTCTGGTACAACGCGCCCTTTTGTCTCGTGCTCAGGCACCTCCTCTCAATCCTTTGTTGTGTTTACTCTGTGTGTTTGGTTTGGGTTTCGTCACCTGGAGGGACCCAGCCCCATTTCAGCCGCGGAGCACGGCTGGCCACTCTGGTAAACCGGGATGGGTTTGCTCTGCCCCAGCGCTTGTGGCTCGTCGCACGTTTGTCGTCGGCAGCATCCTCAGGTCACGTCTGTGACCCGCGGTGTCAGGATTCTGTTTCGAAAACAATAAAGAAAATAAAGAATCTAAAGCTCATTCCTCTTTAGAAAAAAAAAGAAAAAAACCCACACTCAAATGTATATAGTCCAAAAGGCAACGAGGCAAAGATTAAACCCATTTTTTATACGAACAACGCAGACGGGACTCCCTGGCGAGAGGCCTGGTGGTGACTTTCCCCGGCGAATGTCTCGGTGCTCCTGCACTCATTTTGTACCCAGTGCATGCTGTACAGAACATATTGCCTGTAACCCAGAGAGGAGGGGGCCAAACTGCTCCTCCTCGGGCACTGCAGCTTGTTTGGATGAAAAGTTGCGCCTTTGATGCATTTTTATACTGTACATATTTGTATATATTAACTATATTGCCATGTTATGAACACAGATTTTGTTATATTTGCTTGTTTCGGTTTCCTACAAAAAAAAAAGGAAAAAAAGGTCCATAATGAGGGATATTATTATTTTTTTTTTCCTCCATAGAAAACACGCTTGTGATTTTTTTTTGTTTGTTTGTTTTCTCGGTCATCATCTTTTAAAGGCTCGTAAAGGAATTAGGGAGGAGTTTTTGGAGGAACTGGGAGAAGCAAGTCTGTGTTTGCATGAGACCTGCCCAATTGCTGGCTGGAAAGGGGGGCGGGGGGAAGAGGGGAAAGCTAAGTCAAGTTTTGCTTTTAAAGCATGCTTAGTCCCACGGGAAACTCATACATGTACAATTATTCTCTTTGTATTTTATCTAATAGTGCCTGAATTATTATTTTTTTTTTAATGTCTTCTTGGAGGGACAATTCATAATTGTCAAAATTTGAAACATTAGCTTAATTTTGTTTTCATGACCCCCTCATTTCTTCTCCTTATTTATTTTGTTGCTGTTTATAATGGGCCCCAAGGCCATCTCTGACATTGCAGCGTTCTTCTTCCACATTAAGGATGTTTTTAAAATTACCCAGATTATTGAGCCAACAGGCTGCTTTAATCAAAACCATGTTTCACTTGGTTTGGATGATTATGAATGGTCCTCGCACGGAAAAAGCCCTTTCTGCCGGGAGGACCATACCATCTAGTGGCCCCAGAGCTTCATCACACACCCTCATCTTCCCAATATTCACTTTCTCCAAGCCTGCCTGGCAATTTGGCTTCCAATTATTTGCTTATTATAAGGAACTTCAACTAAACAAATTGATAATGTTAATGGCTCTTTTCTTTTTTTTTTTCTTTTCACCCCTCCTCATCCCTTCGGTTGATTGCTAAATAAATTCGTATAATTTATACTAGAGGAGATTATTGCTTTTATTGTTTTGGGTTCCCCCAAACCAATTATTAACAATCAGGACTATGTATCTCATTAAATTTAAATCAGGTCAAACCTATTTATCTAAGGCCCTTTCTGATTTACAGGAAGATGACTGCATTCCAGAGCATTTGAGATGTATTTCTGTGTATGATTTTGTAGCATTGAAATCTATTAACGGTGATTTTTTTTTTTTGTTCTGTATTTTCACCAAGGTAAATACATCGTATTTAAAAAAGAAAAAAAATCCCTCAACTTTCCCACAGAAAACATTACTTTTTATGCCCAGGGATTTTTTTTTAAAAATAAAATCACTGCAGTTTTAGAACTGTAATTAAAGCCCTGAATAATAGATCACACATCTTTATCTGTTATGTTTAAAAGGGGAAAAAAAAAAAATAGCCCAAACTGTTCACATAATCCTGAATGCCTCATTTCCATAAAAAAGGTTCCTATACATATATTATTTACATTTTTAAACATGGTAATTCTTCCCTTTGTGGCATAAAATGTCTCTTTTTTCCACGGCAGCTACTGGGAAGCGACTGCTCACATCTGAAATGTTATCGTAATTTGCATCAGGAAACCCGACTGCAGACATTAAGGACTTGGGTGTGTTCAATTATGATTTCGCTGGAGGCTGTCCCTCATTTTAATGCTGCACTCATTGAACCACCTTTCTGAAATCTGCCTGATAGGGCTCACCACAGACATGCCTCACAACATCATTAGCTTTGCAAATGGCTTCATTTCACTCCATGCACACTTCAGGGGTTTTTTGGGGGGTTTTTTGGGTTTTTCTTTTTTTTTTTTTTTTTT
>VZDJ01000175.1:9824387-9857292 GCA_008694505.1 Cyanoderma ruficeps | reverse complement strand
CAACAGATGAGAAACTTTCACTTTTATGAAAAAAAAGGAGCATTACGCCAACAGGATTTTCAACTTCAGTATGTACAGTTTACCTGAGGTGCAACGATATATAATCTTTCCAAGAGAAACTCTTCAGCAGCGCTCAAGTATGTAAAAATAGAACTCCTACCTAATATTTGGTCAATTAATTCTAATGAAAAAATACTCAAAAAGTCAAGGTCAAGATATACATTCTCCACACACCTTCATAACCCAACTGTTTCGACTACTTAGTATGGCTATTTGGTACAAAACGTTAAAAGAACCAGTATTATAAAACTGTAGTGTTTCTATATACAGTACAATCACAGCTTAGTTCAGTAGCTTTCACCATTTTCTCTTCCTCGGGGGGTGAACTGCAGGTATATCTCCATGGAATATGCACTTGTGTCCTCAGACCTGGTGGGGGAAAAGAGGAATAAATATTAAGTTTGTGGTGCACAGCTCTAAAATAGTACAGCAGTTTTTGTTGTGAGGAGTTTTGTTGTTGTGTCACTTCCTAACAAAGGGAATCCCAATCCTTCCTAAAGAATTGATACTGCCATGGGAGTCTGGATTGCCAGCTTTTATCTGGCAAATGAAGTCTACTTTGGAAGATGCTCAGCCCCAAGAAGAATTTCAGGCATGAAATCAAGTTAACAACACAACCAGACACATCTCTGCTTAGCAGGGGGGCAATGAGAACAGTCAGATTAGAAGAATACCAAGAAATAGAATGCTTTAAAAGCTGCCAACTCAATGTCAGATAGCTCTGCTCCCAAAATCATTCCATAAAATCATGTGTGCTGGCCCAGGTGCTACAGCATTCCAGAACTATTCCTGAAGTATTCCCCTCAAGAGGGAAATGACCTGTAGCTCTGAGTTAGGAAAAGGCAAACAGATCTATTTATTTCCAGCCCTGAGAGCACTCCTGTGCTGAGCTGTGAGGGGGGCTCAGGTCTCAGAGGCAGCACTGAGGAGATGAACTCTCAGCACCAGTTTTCACCTGACCTCCTTCCCCAGGAGGGCACAGCCTCCCCCTCAGGTAAACAGAGGAAAACTATCTGGAATAACCTCTGGATCACAGAGAGGCTGCCCAGGAGCTGTCAGAGAGCTCTCCCTGCCCTCTGGGCTCGCCCAGCCCAGGGCTGTGGTTTGAGGAGCCCCGAGTGCTCAGCAGGGCAGGAGGAGCAGGGTCTGCACCCCCGGGAGAGCCCAACACAACCCCAGGACCAGAACTGCACCACAGGCACCTCCTCCCCTTCTGCTTCTCCACATCTCCCTCTTCCATCCTCAAGGACTGACTCAACTTCCACTTCCTGACTGCACTTTGACTTTCACTGAGCACTTCCCACTGGAATTATAACCAATTAACATAGTTATCTAGTGCTGCCCTCCCATTTGTCTCTAGAAAGGCACATCCTGTACCTATCAAACCAACCATTACCACTCCTCCAAACAATCAGCGCGGCCGCCCCGGCATTTGGTGATTTTCTAAGGAGGAGGAAATTTTTATCTTCTCAGGCTCAGACTTTCACAAGCTCTCCCCACGCTGTGCAGGAACCTTTGATGCCACCAGCACCTCGTGCAGCATTTAAGCCCCAATTAATTCAGGAGGTCTGTTTACCTTTCTGGAGTGATTCAGTTCTTCTTGTCACCGGGTCTGAAGGGTGTGTTCCCCACGAAGGGCTCGTAACTTCTCCTCTGCAGCAGATTGCTGGGTAAGTGTTGGTATGATGACACTGATCTCTTTCCTGGGAAGAAAATCATTTAAGGGAGTTAGAATTATTTCCTGCTCCTCTCAGGTCCACATTAGCATCCAGAATCCAAAATACCTTGACAAATCAACTTATAATCAGGCCTCAAAAATATAGATATTCTTTGATATTCCTATTATATGAAATTCAGGATCCAGAATAAATACAAGAGGAATTAAAAGATAATTTAACGACTTTGTGCTAAATTGTGTCCAAGTGATGTCCAGCTCCAAATTTTACTAATTTTATTTGCAAGAAAGAAATGTCTTTGCTTGACTCATCCCACAGCAGAGGCCTCACCTGAGGAGGGGTAAGTGCTGCACCCTTAATGCCTAATTCAGTTCCTGTACTTGCTTGAAAATTTAATTTTTCAATGGGTATTTGAGAGGGAAAGTGGGGATATTTCATTGCTGCCATCACGGATTACATGGAACTTGTGACACTTTAAAGAGCGTTAGCACACATTTACTTGCAGAGCTTTGTTAAGCAATTCTCAGTCTAGCATACAGGTAGTTTCATGTTTATCTGAGACCATTAATTCAGATTTATATATGTGAAATCAATGCCTGTTCCGTATTAAGCCTTACTAGCTCAGGCAAGCAGTCAAAAACACTTCATAAAATTAAGGCAAAAAGTCCAGAATCATTACTCCCACAGGATCCAAAAAGCCCAACTGCCATCCATATTCCCTGAAAGCTTCCAGCGCAGCATTGGGGAAAAAAAAAACCAAAAAAACCTCGCGAGCTTTAATTAAATTAAAATGGCACCGCTAAATTAATATTTCAACAGAATCCACGGAGCCATTGGAGTGTGTCACGAGCAATTGTCTGTAATTTGCAGCCTCTGCCAAATCAATCAGCCAACAGGTTATCCTTGATAACATGTTGCCATTGCAAAGGCAACTAATTTGAGAATAACACAAACTGAGCGGTTTCAGAATGTTTCTGTCTCTTCAGGGCAACGCGGGATGGCAAAGCTTACAAGCAATAAGGGAAGGCATCGCGCTTTAATCAAGTTTGCCAAGTGGAACATATTCTCCTGACAACTCCATCCAGCGTTTAACACGCCACGGAACATGTTCGGGGCACCCCGAGGATGTCGCCGCACAAGGGCACGCGGGGCCCTCGGGAAAAGGTTTTGACGCGGTGGTTTATAAAACCAGCAGGGCTCAGGAGGAGGAGAGGGCAGAAAGCTGCAGGTCTGCACCTGCACAGCTCTGCAGATGGGATCACACCACACGGCCCCGAGGAGCTGAAGTGGACAGAGACTGTTGCGTTTCAGATTCATAATGAAAAATATAAAGGATTTAAAGAAACTTTTAGCTCTCCTCTCCACCCACAATAAAATTCTAACACTGAGAGGTTGTGTGGCTGTTACCCTGCACCCTCCTCAATAACTATCAAGGTTTGGGTTGGGTATTTTTAAGCAAATTGGTTGAAAGACCAAGAAATAAACCTTAGAAACTTACATCTTCCTGCCCAGGGCTTTTACAGAAGTTGCTACGAAACCCCAGCAGAGGGGGGCTTGTTTCACCAGTCTTTCCAAGGCAGGTAACAGCCATAAAAAGTTGCTTTTCTCGCCCTGAGCCAGCACCGGGTAATGAACAGTGAAATCCTCATTTCCATGACAACAATGCTGTCAAATTAGCCGCAGCCACAGCTCTGGGAGCTCTAAATAACAAAACCCAGTGGAAAGATCCTGACTGCGGGCAGGGTCCCCAGGCTGGCAGCAAGGCAGAGGAAGCAAAGCCCAGCACTGAGACTTCTCTGGCACAGGTGGAGGGTCCAAAAGAAGAACCAGGTGGATTCTATGAAGTCGTGGTTCAAAAACAGAGCTGCTCCTTCAGCAGGATGCCCTGGCTCAGTGCTGACACTGCCCCAGCCCTGCCCACCCTCACTGGTCCCTCCACACCTCATCCTCCCCTCCCATCACCAGGAGTCAAAGCACAGCAACAACTCTGCTCCTGGCCAGCCCTGTGCAGAGCCCAGTGCCCGTTCTGCATTTCTCACAGCACTCCGGGGTACACAGGAATGAAACCAGGAACCAGCCCCATTTCCACACCCCTCCAGTGACTCAGCTCTGGTGCTTTTCCTTCTCCACTCCCTGCCCAGCCTGGGCACAGAACTGTGACACCCTCCCTCACCTTTCCCTATAACCCACCAGGCAATCCTGCATGTTTATATATAAATATAAATTATATGTGATACATTTCGAAGCCTATAACCTTAAAACAAGCAAACAAAAACCAGAACAGAGTGAGCAAATACTTTTTTTTTTTGCCTCATAACTAAATGTGGATTCAGTATTTGCAGTTTGCTCTGACCTGAGGGAACACACCCCTGGCTTGTTACCATCCCAGACTACTTCAGAGGAGCAACTTTACTGCTTCCACAGAATGGGAGCATTCAGAGTTCAGGAACTTCACAGACTTTAAGACTACACGGCCAACACAGGCTATTCATTTTTATAATGGGATCTTCATCTCAAAATTCAAAGTCCTGTATTTGTAGCTAAGTGCATGCTGACCTCAGCTTCAAGTCATAAATACCACCTTCTACAAATAGTCAGACAACTGCTTCAGTATCACCCAGCACCTTCTAATCTTGGCCTCCTGCTGACTCTTCAAAAACGTTGATCAAGGACAAAACACAGAAAGCATGTATTTTGTAGAAAATACATCACAAATCATTTATCTCTGCTAGGCCCAGAACTTTCCACAGAACATTACTACACCGTAATTAGAATAGCAGAAATCTGTTGTTTTGATTTAACAAAGTATTCTGTTCCTACTAAAAGTTAAACATTAAAAAAAAAACCCACTGAAGAGCAGAAGTCTAAGATTTAAATCAGTTTTATGGTCTGCAATACATCCTTTTCTGCTCTTGAAGGGAACAATTGTCTACGGTAGTTTTGGGGGATTTTTTTTTTGGAAAAAGTTTTATTAATATTCCAGATGGTCCAAGACTTCTGGCACATTAAGCAGAAAGGCTCATTCCATATCCTGGATTAGTCAACATGTCTGGAGTGGTCTGATGAGCAAACAATACATGTTTACCATCAGAAACCCAGGGCAGAGGGGAAGGGGGACCTTGAGGAACTTCAGACCCCTCTTCAAAATTCAGCCCTTCCACACCTAATTCCCCAAGCCAGGAGTTGGCTGAACCTGGATTTTCAATCTAAAATCCAAGCACTGACTGGACTTGGTGAAATGCTAAGCACAGCTGTATTTTCAGTGTTTCAAGGTGGGCACACACACATTTTTATCCCATTCCCCTCCCTGTGTGACAGGGGGAAGGAGGGACTGACCGTACCTTCTCCTGTCGAGCTGGTGACCTGGCCATTGCTAGATCCACAAGAAGCATAAAGAGATCCAGAGCTGTATGGCTCGTAAGGTTTGAGGGCAGTCAATACATTGGGAGGATCAACATCATCTGCACTGAGGAGCCCTTGCTTGCCTGGCAGGGCAGAGGATGCGGGTTTGGTGCGAGGGTATTCCTGAGGTAGCAGATTTGCATATCTGTTTGCAACACGGAATCTGCTCATTTCGTATCTCCTGTAATTGGCCAGAGGAGAGTCCAGGTGCTCCACGCCTACCACAGAGGGTTTCATCCGTTTGGAAGAGGTTTCTCCATAGTCCAGGGTTGCATTGCTCCCAGATTTACTACAGAGATAGTCTCTCCCTCGGTGGCAAGGCCAGCCAGGTTCACTGAGGTGAGACTCCAGAACCCCGTTCATGCTGCTGCTGATCAGACCAGACTGAGTCACTGGGGCACCCACAGCTCTGAGTTTAGATTCAGATCTTTTTACTCTGTCCAGTACTGGAGAGATACTGGAACTGGAGTGCACTTCTTGCTGAGGTTGTCTGTAGTTGTTTGCCTGAGCTCCAAGATTACTTTGCTGTTTATGAAACTTGAGGTTACTCGGGGCTGAGCCGCTCGACTCACTCCCGGAGAAGAGAGGGGCTTTGTTCTGTGGAGGGGCACATTGCTTGGCTTTCCCTGCCTGCAGTGGTTTCTGCTGTGCATTCGTGGAAGCCTTGTTTTTGTTGGGATGCAGAGGCAGAGGAGGCACATCCTTGCCCAGCAGGGCCGGGGGGCAGCCCGTGCGCCGGGCCTTGGCCACGGCCTTGCTCCTGTAGCCGTTCTTGTTAACCGTGTCAGGGTTGTACTTGTGCATCAGCCTCTGGTGCATCATGAGGACCTCGGGGTAAAATGTCCTGTAGGTACAGAAGGGGCAGGTGCTGGGGGCCAGCAGGCCTCTGCTTGCAACCACTGAGCATTCCTGGGAAGTCTTACTGGATAAGTCCAAGGGCTGCTCATGACAGTCCACGACAGCTCTGCGTTTGTAGTTCTCAGTGCATTCTTGCATATTGTTCACATTTTTCCCACCAATAAAAGCACAGATATACTGGACATCATCTTCCTCTGATGCCACAGAAGCCTTTCTCTCTCTTTTAGGCTGAGCTTCCTTGGTTTCCTTCTCAGCCTTTAGTTTGTCCGGGTAAGGACTGGGCACGTTTTCAGCGATTTGATTCAAACTGCTACAAACAGAACCTTTGTTCGATTCCCTGGAATTGTTCTTTACTTTTAAAAAGACTGTGCTGCCTATTGCATTGCTCAAGGACAGAACTTCCTTTTGCTGCTTGGCAGGTGGGCAGCTCTCAGCATCTTTGGCACCATCAAAAAGCCTCTTCAGGTTTTTGGTTTCTGGAGCAGCATCAGCAGCCAGCGACAGCGCCGTCTCCTGACCCCGCAGGGAACCTTTGCCGTCACCCTTCCCATCAGCTGCACCATCCCCGTGCCTGTCCTTGTGGTGTCTCTCTAAATGATACCTCAGGGAAGTTTTCTGGGCTGCTGCATACTCACAGAATTCACATTTGTACGGCTTTTCACCTGCAACACAGATTGAGCAGTGAATAAGTCTGAGATTTGAAGGCCTGATCACAAACGCAAGGGAAATACTGTGGACTCTAAAACACTAAAACTGATTTTTCTCTCCCATTTCACACATTCCTAAATCCCAAACTCACCCAAAACATTCAAACAACAGGATCTTAATGCTTTTACTAACTACAGTGACATCTTCTGGCTGTGCTGGGATGCTCCCACATGCTGGTTACGGATGGAGATGGGAGCTGACAACGTGTTTGGCACAGATAAGCAAGGAGTGCAACTCTGAGTCAACCCCAACAAGTTGCAGCCCTTGATCACCCCACAAGTGTCCTATTCCCCACACCAACGGGACAGCTCAGCTGCAAACAGAGCTGCTGCCCTCCTGGGTTTGTCTGGCTATACAAAACATTTATATTTATATTTATATTTATATTTATATTTATATTTATATTTATATTTATATTTGAGTTGAGAAAGAGACTCAGCTTTTCCCCAGGTAGCAGCAGCTGGCAGACAGCCAACTCAGCACTTGAGAAATTGGCTGCTTTTTAAATCAAAACCAAACCCTAAACTTTTGCTACGCTGCTAAAAGTAGAAAAAATTAAAACCTTAAAATATATGGGTTTAACAAGACTTAATATAATTAGCATTATACAAAAACATTTATACTTAGGTAAATAATTCAAATAAATTTTAATTGTGGTCATTTAGTTTTGTTTAGAATTAGAGAAAACTTTGTTCTTCACATCAGTAATTTTGAAGGCAGATTCTGTCTTTCAACATTCCATCCGAGTGGATTCAGCACATTCCCCACCCTAAAGGGTGCAGCCCTTATTTACCTGTATGAGTTCTGAGATGAATATTGAGGTAATAATTGGAGCGAAAATACTTTCCACAGTAGCTGCATTCTCTGGAGGTTCCGAGGGTTTTAACTTTTGTTCTTTCCAAACTGTCTTCACTTTTATCTTTGGGAGAAAACACAGACGTGATATGATGAGCAAATGCTAATTTGAAGTCTTGTTTAAAACAATAACTTTTTAATAAACATTAAATTAGGAACTGCTGTCAAATTCTACACTCTGCAAGTAACTTTTGTCCTGTTTTGCTGCACTCTGAGTAACAATGGCACAAGAGTGAAGGAGGTTTCTGTCCAGAACACTGTAATTTGTGACAGTGACCAAAGAGCTCAGAGAATGAACAAGACTCAAAACAAGACTCAGAGAAGAGAAAATTCTCTTTACTGACCTACAGGACCTTGATGGAGAATAGCCCATCTCAAATACTCACACAGGTTATAAACTGTATTATTTCATTGAAGGGGATGCTTGAGTTAGCATGAGTGGGATGATTCAGACTAAAAATGTGCTCTGTGCACGACAGCCAAACACAGAGAGGTGGGGAAGGAGGCCAAATATGCCTTTTCTTTTAAATTAATTCTAATACTGGCATTATTTAGGGGCTAATCAACAGAATGTCTGTAGAGAGACACTCCTTAGATTTGATGAGGAATATTTCCTAGAAGCTCCTTAGACTTGATGAGGAGTATTTCACTGAGTTAACATGGAGTGAGGAAGTGCCAGGGTGTCCCAGTGGGTGCCCCAGGAACAAACCCAGGGATGGATTGATGGTTTCAGCGCAGTGCAGAGGCAGGAGGTGCCACAGGAGGGCGGCAGGGACAGAGGAATGGCAGAGGATCCTGAAAACCCACACAACCCCTCTCAACACCCAAGGCAAGGCTGACCGGACGCCAGGAGGAGGAAGGAGACCTTTGGCCAGACTAAGAAGTCGGATATAGAACAGACTTAAAAGAGTTCTTTGAGGTTCCAGCCTGCTGGAAAGTTTCTCCCCTGGAAAGGCTGCGCATGGCTCAGCCCCGGTGAGTTAAACAAACAGCTCGTGTCTCCGGAGGTGTGACTCAGCAGCTCACACCGAAATCTGCTCTGCTTTAGGATAAGGCGCTGAGAAACAAAATAAGCAACTTCACATTAGGTCATCATCTCGTTCCTTTGTTCCTGCAGGCAAAAAAAAGGGCTGCACATTACCAGAAATGGCCAAGTCAGCCCTGTGTGGGTGCCAGGACATTCTGTACGTCGTGTCTTGCCCCGAGATTATGCAAGTGTCTGTTCTTCAGAGCCGGCTGGGAGCGTGTCACACACACAGCGGCAGATTAGCTGCCAGACTTTCTGCCAGGCCTTTTGTCCCCTGACATGCAATCTTTTTCAATTAAGGAATCATTCAGTATCACTTGCTTTTCCAAGACACTGTGACATGCAGAATTAATCGTGGGTAATGTACAGATGGAGCCCATCCACGCTGTCAGCAATCCTTCCAGGCAGAGGAGTTAAATATACACCTCTCTTACTTACAGGTCTACATATTAACAGCCTGTGCCCTTACACAAATGATTCAAACATGCTGGTTCTGACATTCAGGCTTTCAAGTTACTGTTCAAAACAAACACTGAACTTGCAGTTAGACAGAAAAAAGTTTTAAATTATTCTTTTCTTCTCAGAGCCTTAAAAACTGCTGGCGTTGAGCACTGAACACTTTCTGCACTTACAAAATAAAAGGGGAAGAAAGTAAAATTCTGCAATTATTTCCTATAAAACACTCTTTGTAAAAACATGCACTGGATGAGCAGGGATCTGGAACACTCCAAAGCATCCAGTTAAGTTAGAGATAAGGGGCGAGTAAACGGTGATTTTTTTTCTGATTGTTGTGTTAAACTCATTGTTATGAAATCTACTTCAGTGAACTCCAGTAACTGCAAGAAGCCTCAACACAACTTCCAAGACCTCAAAACGGCAGCATCCAAACCTTCCTTACCCTCTCCTTTTCCTCTGTTCCCTTTCCCCCACCATAACATTCCCTATCTAGTTTTTTTTAACATTTCCTATCACATTCTGAGGAGATAACAGAAAAGCACGACGCGTTCTTTGGCTCTAAGGAGTTCCTAAACAACTCTCAATAACGGCCACTTCGAACTGAAGTGCTCCTGGAGCTACCCACCTAAAGCAATTGTTTCTGGAAGGCCATCCTCAGAGCCATCCTCAGAGCCTCCTTCCATCCTCTCTGCTGCCCCGTTCTCCTCCAGGTTGCCCATGATGTCGGCACAGTAGGTCCTGGCAGCAGTGGACGTCTCCCCGTCACCCCGCCGGTCCCTCTTGTGCACTCTGGAGTGAAGGACCAGCTGGTGGTACGTCCTGAAGGCTTTCCCACACTCAGAGCAGTGGGTTGGCTTCTCTTTGTTCTGGGATGATTTAGAATCCATCTCCATAGAAGGCACTTCACCGGCGGGATGTTTCAGTTTGTCCTGGGTTAAGTTACCATTCCCTGCGAAACTGCTGTTTTTATTTACCTTTGACTTCCCTGTAGTTTCAGCCTGGCTACCTTTATTTGCATTCCAAATTTCACAGAGTTCTTCTTTATCTGAAGATGACTCATCGTTGTCTGTACTTCCTTCTTGCCCTGGTTCTTTAATCTGCCCGTGGCCAACTGCAATTTTACCTTTGGTAGCCAGCTGCCACGCTTGATACGTGGTGAAAGGATCCAGCTCGGAGATCCACTTCGCTAGTTTCTGCAGTTTGTCCTTTTCTGGAACTGAATTTGGTCTTAAATTCAAGAATTGGAAAAATTCCTGATTTTGAGACGTTTCCTCTGCATTGACTTCAGCAGTTACTTGGGGGCTTTCACCGTTGGGAACTGATTCTTTGGTGTGCACTTTACTGTGCTCAATTAGAGTCTCTTTATTGTGAAATAGGAAACCACAAACCATACAAATTTTGTAAGGTGACGTGACGTTTTCAGTTACAGCCTCCTGCACCACCTCATTTATTGTTACGGGCCCTTCAGCACCTTGCTGGTGCTTGTTTCTAGAGCCAGGTTTTCCAGTGTGCGTTCTCATATGATTTTTGAGGAACCAGGGCTCTTTGAATCTTCGCCCACAAACGTTACACCAATAGGTAAAAGAGTCCTTGTGCTTCTTCATGTGCGCCTCGATGTCAAAAGCTTTATCAAACGTCTGCCCGCAAACTTTACAGCTGAGCTCTTCGCTGTCCTGCTCGTTGCTGGGCAAAGGGGAGCTGGTTCTGACCTGACATTTATCCAGAGGACTGAGATACTCGGCCTCCACCCTGAGCACGGCGGGCTCGCACAGCGTGGGCCTGTGCTGGGTTAACACGTGCTTCCCCAGCTCCTCGGGGTGCTTGAAGGTCTCGTCGCAGAACATGCAATCCAGGGGCATGCAGCCCTCGGCCTGCAGCAGGAACTTCTCCTGCAGGCTTTTGTAGGAGATGGTGTTTGTCCCTTTGATGGTCATGGAGGCGTCGCCGGTCTCCATCTGGGCGCCCACGGCGCTGGCCAGTCCCTCGGGTCCGTCCATGTATGCCAGGAGAGGCTGCGTGGGCATCTTTCCTCCCTCCTGCTGCCTTTTACATCCCTCAGCGGCAGCCTGCACTTCTCCGGGGGTGCCCCCCGGTGGCACTAAGGACACTTGTGGAGTTCTCCAACATGTGCTTGTTGCAGGTCTGCTCAGCTGGAAAACCTCCGCCAGGAAAACGGTTTTTATGATTTTTATTTTTTTTCCCCCCACACACCGGCAAAAAAATTATTTCTTCTTCAGCTTTATGTGCTTTCACACATGCCAATAAATGTATCCAAAGGTTCTCTCAGTGATAAGATGAGGTGTTCTTTTTTTAATTGTTTCTTCAGAGTTTTCAAGTCTACAGATACAGTCAGTTGCACTTAGTTTTGTTGCACAAACATTTCAAATAGTTGCATTGGATAAAATACACTCAAGGCCAAGTTCAGTGCCACAAAAGAACTCCAGCACCTGGGGAAGAGAGAAAAGAGTTAGTCAGACCTTTCAAAAGAGAAGTATTGTCTCCCAAATAATGACAATATTAGGGCTGAGAACCATCAAGTATTTCAGAACAAAGTGTATTTTTAAGAGCCGACGAGCAATAGGTAGAAGGCACCTGGGTCACTTTTCTACCTGCCACAGTTGGAATTGTTTGGTTCTGAACATCCCTCTGTTTACAACTGTTACTCTTTGCAAGACTTTGTCTGTCCATTCAAAACCTGCCCTTACCCAGTTATATAAAGCTGCTGAAACCATATTTCAGTGCACTCTTGAATTCATAACAAACGAGCAGCCCAAGTAACCTCTCCTTGAACCTGTAAAACCACAGCAGACTCACTTGTTTGTCCCCTAAAGACTGTTAAGCAAAAGGCTTTTTTTTTTTAGAAAAAAACCCAGACAGCTTTGGAATCAGCTTTTATAGTTCTGGTAGACAGAGAGTGTCAGCACAAGTCTTCATATTAAGAACCATTCACCAGCCCCACTACTCAAAGCTTTCCCTATCACCCACAAATTTACAATGTCTCTGACAATTCTGGGCTGGTACAAAAAGAACATCTCAAAATTTTGTATGAATTAATGATATTGTTTCTTGAACAGTGGCTTAGTATCTAAATCACCCAAGAGGCCAAGTACTACATTATAAAAAACAAATTCTTCTACTTTCAAAGTGGCACAAAACAAAAAATGATTTCTTGATTATACTCACAAAGGAAGGGCTAAGATTCCACAAGATTAAAAAGGGTTATAATATGGTTAATTTTAATCTCTGAGTCTACTGAGTTATAATGCCTGCTGGCAGCAACTCACGGGCCACCATTTGAGCTGCCAAATTAGAGTTTTGTGAAGTTCAGGACTCCAGCTGATGAAATTTTTGGGTAAAGGAAAAGTCCAGCAAACTAATACAAGATTAATACAAACTGCAGAAGAATCATCCTGAGACATTTCCAAATAAAGTAATAACTAATGAAAAGAATTCATTCAAAATCTGACTCAAACTTTGGCAAATCATTTCCTAAGAGCCAGCTGGCCAGTGACCACATGACTCGAATTAATATGCCCCAAAACACATTAAGTTATAACTCTTAGAGCAGAAAACAGCACGGACACGACTGGGGTTTAAAATTCACCTCCATTTCCATTTCTGCCTTGTTTTTCTATGGAAAAAGAAAAGAATGAAGCATTTTGTTTTATTTGACCCAAAGAAAGGACAACAATTCAACCAGAGCCCTGCAATGTTCAGGCTGTCAGGTTTCCACGATAAAGATGTGATTATCAGTTGACTCTCAGCTATTTCTGAGCAGAGCTGGTTGGACAGAAGAAGTGGTCTTGAGCCATTAAATCTTAAACCATTTTCAGCAAAAATCAGCCCAGGCAAGAGAAGCAGCTGGGGAAGGAAACCTCAGCACACACTGGCAGGAGTCATGGACCCAACATCTCAAACACTTCGTATCCACTTCCTGCAGCCTTGCCCTGAGAACACTCCTTGCTTTTCATTTGAAAAGTCAGCACCTCCTTTCCCATCACGCAGACCACAAGATCCTGGGGCCTAATGAACATGGGTAAAAATAGAAAATAAAATAGGAAATAAAACACCACCACACCAGAATGCCAGTAACAGAAGAAAATTATTGTTACCAGCTGTTTGTCTTTCATTTTTTTTCCTGTTTCTCTAAAGCTTAAAAGTCTCTTCGCTGCCCAGTCCCCTAACCCAGGTTTACACAATCAGCACAATTAATATCGAGAATTTTCTAAGGGTTTTTATCCCAAGTTGTTTCAGGCCTGGGCCAAAGACTTACCCCCAGTCCAACACAAATGCAGGGCCTTGCAGGGTAAGGTGGAGTGTGAGAGGGAACAAATTACTGCTGATGGCGACACAACTTGCATTTTCTGCAGCCAAAGTCTCTTCTCTAACTACGCCCTTTATCCCCATTTTCAGTTTTATCACTGCCATGATTAACACTTCCTCTCTGCAGAACAGCTCAAAAAATCTCCTGTAAGAGGCAGGTTCAGGCTGTGGGGTGACACTTCTGCTTCTACTGCAGCCTCTTCCTTTCTCCCTTCCCCACTCAGCTCAGACCTTCCCTCACTCCCCACTGGCAGCTCAAGGAGCCAGAACCAAAGTTTGAAGCTCAAGTATTCAAAAAACCTTTTCCCTTTTGTAAAACATCAGGAAAAAAAAAAAAATCCACCCCATATCAAAGGCTGCTGGTTAGCATGTTTTATACTTCATGTTTCAACTTGCCTTTTTGTTCTATTTCTACTGGAGTTTTAAGAGGTATTTTTTTACCCAACATGCTACAGCAAAGCTCAGTGAGTATCTGNAAAAAAAAAAAAAAAAAAAAAACATCAAAAACCACCCCACACAAAATCCAGGCAAGATTAAAAAAGTGGAATAAACTTAAGAATTGAGTGCATTAGCTTTCAGAGCCATAGGGAAGTAAAAATCAGGCTAGAGGGAGGCCAGAGGCATTTCTGGGACACGAAGGCAGATCCAAAGGGCAGTGCCTGAAGTCCCACAAAATGAACTGCTGGGATTCATCAGCCACTACTTCCCCGCTCATGTCTACAAACAGAAAAAGCCAATTAAGGTTTGTTACGCTCCCACTTTGTGGCACTACAACAAATGCACAATAGAGCAGCAAGAATGAAGTCACTGGAGAAAGGAAACAGCTGGGAAGCAGCAGAATCCACCCCCGGTGCCCTGTGCTTTGTGGCATTGTGGGGTGAGGTGAGGGAGAAGAAAGCTCCTTCTAACAGGGGCCACCACACGTGGTGCTACCCAAACCCAGCCCAGGATACAACCAACACTGACAGCCACAGCTCCTGGATTTGTATTTTGATTTAATTTTTAATTTTAATTTCATTTTTTTCATTTTTAATTTAAGCGACAAAGATCACATCTAGGGAAGGCCCCAGATTGGTCACTGATGGGTGAAAAATCCACCTCAATCAATCAATCAATCAATAATATTTTCTCTGATAAGTCTTTTGCAAACAGGGCTGCTTCAATCCCATCTCAGCTGTCTGGCAAACAAAACCCTGTCCTCACAACCACACAAATACAGAGTGTACAACCAACACCTGAGCCATGAGAGGAGTTCAGCAGGATCCTGAAGCCAATTTTAGGTGTCTATCAACAGGTTTGAAGCCCTCTGGAGACTTCATCAAAGCACTCTGCACCCTCCACCGAGCTGTGCTGGCTGCTCAGGGCTCTCACTGCTTCTCACAGAGGCTCTGAACAGTTTTAAGAACCAGCCACAGCTCATCCTCTAGGCAGGACTGCAAACAGAGCAAGATATTCCTGTTCCAGGAATCCGAAATGCCTCTCTGCAGCTCTTGCTCTTGGATACACAGCAGAGAGCACCTACAGACTGGGAAACAGAACTGCAGGTGGCATTTCTGAAGGAAAGTGCAGATGCCACAAACAGGAATGCATTTCAACTGAGAAGAAGAAAGAATACAAGTCCTGGAGTCAGGAGGAGAGTTAAAAAACTCTGGTCTTATTCTGTATCTGGTGATGACACACTTCACTCTGATTAGACCCATGGCTTTTACAAGTAGGCAGGATTTCATGCTCTCCTGTTCAGACAAGCCAACACATGCCAGAACTACAACCCAAATATCCCCACCAGGATTTTATCCATTAGTAACAAACCTTTCTTCCTACTGAAGATAATATGCCTTGGATTTGAGGACCAAAAATGCTGATTAATTACATTCCTGTTATTCAAAACCCTGTAGGCAGCAGGAAAACAGTCCCAGAGTTGCCTCAATTCTGTGCAAAAGTGGACAACCTGCCACACTGTGACTGTGGCTGAAGGTCTGTGCAGGAGCTCAACAAATAAAATACAGTACCTGCCCTTCTTCTGCCTTCTTTCACTTTCAGAAGAGAAAAGGACACAGCAGTATCAGAGACATGAGTAAAGGAACAGAGCAAAACAGGAAATCCTTCCTTCCAACAGCTGAAAAGCGATAAACTCGCTACACAGGAGCTCAAGGTTGAAAATAAAGAATGACTTACCCGCTCACAAAGCAGGTCAAGAAATGCCCCTTGTGACTTCCCTGCCCATCTGTAAATGTCCCTGTGCCCAGCCCAGGGCCCACAGGGTCCAGGGCTGCTCCGAGGGGAGTGAGCAGGGCAGGAGAACCTGCCCATCTCCCCTGGGCTTTTCCTGGAGTGACCCATCCAGAAGTGACAAATCCATCTCAGTTCCAGGGTGCCACCTACTGCACATGATGCAACTACAAAGATACTTCAGCTGAGAAGAAAGAACAGACCTGCTGGAGAAGTTTTACCCTGAGCATTTAGCAAACTTCAGCTCACAAATGAACCATCCCTGGCTGAGTATTTCAGCAGGTCCACAGCAGCAATACCCATTATATTTATAAACACCACAGAATAGCCATAAAGATGCCACTGGACAGATGAGAACATCTTGTTTTCACTGCACTTGCCACGCAACCTAAGAACCACACCAGAACCCTGCTGCATATAAATGCACTATTAAAACAGAGAAAAGTTTAATTAAGTGCCTGTAGAGAAATTTAATTTATTTTTATTAAATTGCACAACCCAAGACAACCTATTACAGTCCTGAAGATTTCTTTGGGAAATGACCTATCAGGAGTAATTTTATTGCATTTCTACTTCCTGCATTTCAAAATTTCCATGAATATGTAATAAAAACTCTAGACACACCTTTCGGAGAACAGCAAAGTCTAACCATAGAATTTCCCATTTTAAACACATTACAGAGGCACTGGGAAGAAAACTTGCATGGCAAGTCTCAGGATAAACAACTATTCTGTGCTAATTCTGTGCTGCAAAACTATTGTTAAACTGTTAAAAGCAACCTGGAACAATTACAGAAGTTAAAGCAGTTGCTGCAACACTTTCTGAAAAAGAGAAGTGAGAAAACTCGAAGAGTTACAGCTAATTCCAAGACACTAAAGTTACTTTTCTTCTCTAGCAGATAAGAACTCAGACACAACTACCTCAACAGAAGAGTCTCAAATACAAGGCCAGCAGCAAAATTATCACTCCTTAGCTGGCTGGCTTCTTCCAGCTGCTGCAAATCAACCACCTTAATTTTTACTGGGTCTATTGGACTTGAGAAACTTATATGCAACCTTTATTTCCACTTAAAAAAAGGTTTTTTCCACCTAAAAAAGCCCTACGGTTTTCCTCAGGTTTCAAGAAGTTTCAGGATATTAAGAGTCATTTTACATGAACTGTTCTTTCCTCTTGGTGTGTTCATGCCCCAGAACAGATTGCTGGTAAATAGATTTTACACTGCTGATTGCTTATTGGAAATTACAAGTTTAACACCTTTTCTTTTTTTTCATTCCAATTTCAAAAGATTTACTGCAGTTGTTCCAGTCCTACCTAAGGACCACAGATAAAACAAACCAGTTAACATCACTTTGAACAACACCTCGCTGGGACCACAAATAAAACCTGAAGTATGTTATCTATTTTATCTGGGCACAGCTGTGTTCAGGTGTTAACACTGATCACAGGCAGAGCAGCTCACGCATCAATAAATACAACTTCAGATCCTCAAATAAAACCTGAGCTCGGGCTGAACTGAACCTTATTTAGAATTTTTTTTTTAATATACATATACATCACTGCATAAAGCTAAGGCAGCTGCACTACACCTATAAAGTTAAGCACAAACAGCACCCTAAAATAGGTCCTGACAATATTTAAGAGCTCCAGATTTCGGGATGCCCCTCCAGTGTCCTGGCTGAGCGTGGTGTCCGCACAAGCCACCAGTGACCCCAGAACTGGGAGCAGTTCTGGTGTACCCTGACATTCCTAAACTCCCACACTCGGTCAGAAAGCAAAGCCAAGAAGTGTCACCGTGAGGTCCTCACTCACCAACTGGCCCAAAAGGTGAGTCAGATTTCCAAAATCCACGGCGTGAAATTTGGGGTTTGCCTGCAGGTAGCCGGGGTTTGCGGCGACCGCGGAAGTTCCTCTCTGCGCTTCGGCAGAAAGGCGCGTGTGTCACTTGGGGCCAGGAGGGGCTTTCCTCCAGGAGGCAGAAATGCCTCTGCCCCCCCAGTCTGAGGGAGGGATAATCCCTAATTTTAAGGAAGATGATGCAGTATTTGCTCCACAGACCATGACCTTGTTTCTCAAAGAATACAAGTGTCCATTGCCCACGACTCAAGTGACAACACTGGAAAGTTATTAAAGTTGACCCTGATAAGAAGCTGATTTTTGCAGAGCAGCACAGAAGCCAAGAATTATTCCTCATTACTGGGCATTCTGCTGCTTTCTAGGGAGGGAAAGAGCTACTCCCATCTTGAACAGTAGATCATTTCACACAACTTCCCAGAGTATTCTGTGTTAGTGGAGGAGCACGTGAGTGATCCCAGTGCTGCTCCTGGTCCACACCGAGCCTTTTATACCAACTGTGCAAGCACAAAACTGTTCTTAATACTTTGTTAACAGCTCAGCCTGATAAAGAACTAACACGAGCACTTGTAAAGGAAATGGAGATTCAGGGGGAGGAAGGGGAGGAAGAGAGTTGTTTGTTTCAGTTGCAGGAAAGATCAAAACGAAGATGTTCAGGTTGAAAAGAGAACATAAAAGATGACCCTAAACTGGAATTTCCACTCCCTCCATCTGCAAATTTAAGTCCTCCTCCTTAGTCTTCATCCTTCAGGCTTGAAGATTTCAAAGTTATCCTAAACTTAAACTCTTAGGAGTGTTTTCATGGCTCATCCTTTTTATCCTGCAAGAGAGTCAGTTACAGTCCCTTCTAACAACACCACAGAGATTTCCAACACAAAGATCCCAAAACAATTCACAAAAACACAAGCAGAGTGAGACACACACAGAATCCCAGACTGTTATTACCCGAGCATTTCTGCACACACACACTTCTGAAAGATTTTGTGTTGAAAGCCCTTTTGTAGTCAGATAAAACAGACACACATGCGAGTCATTTTCCCCCTGAAGTCTCGCAAACAGGATTTTAATCACCAGTGGAAAATAACTCATGGTTAATAATGAACAATATTAGGAAAACTCCCTCCCCCCCCCATCTCAGACATCTATACTAATAAAAACAAAGGATATCCTCTTTCTCTAAAAAACCTTTTCCTGTGGAGTCCCTTTTTCTTGAAGGCTATATGTCTACCAGAGTTTTGGCAGAGGATGGATGAGCTGAGTGTGTCTCCTCAGAGAACTGAATGCCTCTTCTATCAAAAGATGTAATCAGGCCTTTTAAAGCAGGGAACGTAAAGGCTTGCAGCATTTTGCACATGTTTTTCCTCCACTGAGCAAGAGCAAATATAAAAGACACTAATTCTTGGCATTAAAGGAGGAAGCACTACAAGTATTGACTTTTAAAGTTCAGAAGGACTGCTAAAACTACCAGATTTTTTTTTTCCTTTTTTCCCCTCTGATTAGGAACCACAAAACCAAAGTGTATTTTGGACAACAGGAGTGGTCAATACCTGTTGCAGAGAAGCTGAAAGACACAAGAATAATCCTATTTTAAATAAGTCTGGGATACATTTCACCACTGCTGCAGGATGATGCAACTTCATTAAATCAAGAAGTTACATGCACTTAAACTGGCAATGACCCCTTACCTTACAAAACAGTTTATTGTTCTCTCCACAGCAGGTAAAGGCTCTCCCTGGAATGAGTGATACATTTTTATTGTTGAGTCAGTCTCACCTTACACAGACTGCCTTGTATGTTTAGTCTTGGTTTCCATTTAAAAGAAGGTATTTTCAGAGACCTTAAAAGCAAATTTGACTTCTTTACTTCTTTGGCAGGGGGATGTAAGGTCTCTCCAACAGCCACAACTACAAAGAAATGGTAAATTCAATTTACCAAATTAGACTTCATTCCTTATTACTCAAGAGCCAGGAGTTCCTCTGTAGCAATTACAGGCAAGTTGCATCCCTTTGGGCAGCATAGGTGAAATAACAGGAAAAGAGATTATTTTACTACTCCCGAATTTGAGAGAAGTGGTCACTTCCAAGGAGCTCCCTTTGTCCAGGCCAATAAGGTGCCCTAGGTGTCTTCACCTGGCTTCAAGTCTGAATCCAACTCTCACCCAGCACAGCTCAAACTGCTGCCCCTTGGAAGAAACAGAACTGAAATATCTGATCCCTGTCCTCTGCAGGGCACTTGGAAGCCGCCACAACCACAGTTAGGTGCTTGCAAAAGTCAGCCCTGAAAGATGGAACAAGATACAGAGTCCGGGGAAAAGACATTTCCTTGTAGCTCAGTCACTCCCTGGAGTAGCATTTGAAGGTACTAAACAGAAAAGTGATAGAAACAGACACTTCCAAAAGCTGCCTCCTTTCTGCCATGCAGGTGGGAGATCTCCCAGAGACTGATGGACACTTCTCAATTCCCCAGCCTCCCGTTATCCCTCCCCAGTGGGCTGCAGGGCTGTGTGTGATGATGGATCCAACAGCCTGGGCTGCACAGGGCCAAGCCGGCCTGTGAAACAGAGGCAGCATCTGCAATGAACTGAGCTTTCTAACAGGCAATTTCAGAGCCAAATTTTACCAACAGAAGAACCAAAAATGGTTAGAAACAGACAGGAAAGGTGAACAGAAATTGAGGCTTCTCTGGGCCACCTTTACGTCCATTTTTCCTTACACTGTCCATCACTCCTTGGTGTCAATCTGAGAAATTCTAATTTGTTTCTTCCTGAGTACCAAAACAGAGAGGCTGAGAGAAGCCCCAGGACTTCACCCACCCAGCCCTCTGCCATCACAATAAAGTGTGAGCACAACACAAAGGCCTCAGTTTCCCTGATGCAGCTCAGGCAGAGGCCAACTACACTCCCTTTATTACAGTGAGAAATGCCAGTGTACCGATTGCGCATAAACAAACTCAGACTTTGATACTTTTAGTTACATAAAATCTGCAGCACAAAGAAAAGCACCATCCAGTCAATTATTCACTTCTGCTCGGATGGTTTTCTGCTCCAATCTTGAAGTCGCCCTGATCTGCATAGATTTCCCTGCATATTCTAACCACATTTCCTCTTGTGCTTACTTTTGAAACCCTCAAGGCAGCCTGATAAGCAATTCCATCTCATTGTGTTTCCAAACGTGTATGTTACCTATATTTTTAATTTTAAACTCGTTTTTCCCTGCATGTACACTGCTTTACTTTGAAACTGTAAAGTCTGCTCTTATCACACTGCTTCAGAAAAAAAAACAAGGAGGAAGAATCAAGAGTGCTAGATTTATGATAAGCTATAAACTATGCTCTGACCAAAGTCATATGATTATAACAGTAGAAGTTCTAATGTATTTTTCCCATTGACATACACCCACGTTTGGCATGAACAAGCTTCATCAGCAACAAAAGGAGATTATTTGGCAATTTCAATGGCAAAAAAAAAAAAACAAACAAACACGTTGATTTCTAAAAACAAATTATTTCCAGGGAGCATCTTTCTACCTATACAAAACCTAGGTAAGTTTAGGTTGAAAAAGGCTTTTTTTAATCCTAAAATACAACATGTGTTGAGAATCTTACATAGCTTGGTCATATCCTTTTCCTTTACTTTTGTATTCAGTTGCAAATCTCTTGTGGAATGAGTCACATCTCTCTCAAAGCACGCATACAGTAGTCAGCAGAATCCCCTCAGCGCATTCATGCACCAGGAAGAAAAACTTTTTTGTTCCTAAAGTCACCTTAAGAAAAGCAGGGGGGAGGTCAGCAGAAACGCCTCGAAGTCGGTTAAAAGTTAAAAGCAATTTGGAAATAATGCAGATATGAGATGTGGGGAGGCTCTGAGGGGGGCTGGAAATGCAGAGTGGCCCCAGCGAGGGCTGAGCTGGCACATGGCAGCCCCGCTGCAAAACCCAAAGGCTCCCTCCTGCTATATTTAAAGACAATACCTCAACAGTTAAGTATTACAACATCTGAAGTGAGATAAATAAGCATAAGACACAGGCAAATATCCTCGGTTATTTAATCATCCTGAAAGCGGCGTGGAAGTGTGAGGCTGAGTTCAAAGGTCAAACTCTTCTTTCAGCTTCTTGCAAAGAAAAGAAAGCTCAGCCCATTTTACCTTGGGGACAGGGGGGGCTGCTCCTTCCATATGCCAGCATTTCATAACACGGGGAAGAGGGAGTGTATTTACACACACACTGCATAGAATCTTTTCCTAGGACACAATGCATTCCAAATCAAGACTCAGGTTAGAAAGAGCTGGGCCAACCAAAAAAGTCCCAAAGAACAAAGGGAAGTTAAAATTTACTTAACGTTTCCCCAGAGCTTCTTAATTGCAAACTCTCAGATTTTTTTTTTTTGTAACTAAAAGTTTACTGTAATCACTGTTTTGAAAGCCTAAGTGAAAGCCACAGTTCCCTTTTAAAATAATTTCCCCCTGATCACAGTAATAACTTAGCACTTTGTGTAAAATATGGTATTAATCTATCAGCATGGTTCTAAATGAAAATACAGTGGTAAGAGGAGATATTTCTGAAGGTTAGAAATAAGTGCTCAAAAAGGAATTTTTGGAGAGTGATCTAATGAAAGGGGAAACCAGAATCAAGTAGCCTTTTGTGTAAGACAGTCTGATAAAAAAGGTGCTAAAGTTTATTATCTTCCTCTCTTTCTAGCTAGCCCTTACCCTAAATCTTGCTCTCCCCATCCCTCCAACAAAACAAAGCCAAAACCAAAAAACATTATTCACTCAAAGAGGAAAAGAAAGAAATCCTCTAATGCAAAGCCTGGAAGCCATTCTGCAAAGACTACTTAATATGAAACTTTGTTTACAAGACACCAATATAGCCTCCTTACCACACTCAAAACCAGAAAACATCCACTTATTTAAAGAAATGCTTTTTCTATTTGGATCAACAAGGACGTCGGTATTCATTTTAATTTTAAATTCGGCCCCAACAGTGCCATAAGAATGTTTTAAACTCATCTATGATATGCACTGTTTGAGAATGTTTAAACAAAGGAAGTAGGAAAAGCCTTAAAATACACAGCAAAAGTTAATGGCTTCAATTTTTAAATATATCCTGATTGCAGCATGGCAAAATTATTCTCTCATGCTCACACTCAGCCTTCAGAAAGAATTAAGTGCAGTCAGTGGAGTAATTTGTCCCACTGGAAATTCTGTATAAAACATCTACCTAAAATAAACAAGGCTTCGCAGCAAGAATCGTCAGTTGCCATTAAGGACACACCTTAAAGTTCTTACCACACAGTAACTAAACAAGTACAAACTAGTGGGGACTGCTCGCTACTTTTGTCTTAAAAGTTAATGAGATCAATTCACCGCTCAGTATCAGATCCTCAGATCATTCGCTGCAAAATGGAGCAGACAAACAACCCCCCCCCCAAAAAAACACCAACATCCAGGCTTTGAGTGGCTGATGTTGTTATCAGCCAGCCTGAGCTTCTCGCAAAGGCGGACAGAAAAAAAAAAAAAATTCACGTTTTAAACCTGACACCACGTAATAGTAAAAAGGTAAAACGCTGAAGTGCTCAGAATCTGGAGCTCTGGTACTGGAAGGCAGCTGTTGTTCCCCTGCCTTTTCTTTTGTTGTGCTTAATCTCATGTCAAGTCATTCAACCAGCTCCAAAGCGATGAAGACATAATTGAACAACCTTAACTAAAAACTGATCTACTGTTCCTCAACTGCCATATATGTTGCTTAAAGATTAAAAAAAAAAAACAGGCTAACTCATGAAAAAGAATCCACAGAATTTAAACCAGCAACTCTGGTGCATGCAGAAGAGTTGCTTGGCTGAAGGCCAAGCCAATCAATAAGCACTGTAATAACCATGGTTCTAAAGTTATTTGTTTTTCATATTCCCCACCCTGAAAAACTTAAAAGGCAAAACTTGAAAACTCAGATGCTGATTTCAGGAAGGAGGCTGCGAGATCGAAAATCCCAAGTATTTTGCTCAGCACGACGAGATTGCTCATTAAAAAAAAAAANAAAAAAAAAAAAAAAACCAAAACACGTTGCAGAAAGATCAGTGATCACAAAGCCACATTCCTGCTACAGATCTTAAAATATTGACTCAGTTACAGAACTAGTAAAGGGGAAGAAAAAAAAAAACCCTCCTCCACCCTCTCCCTCTTCCCTCCCCCTCTGCCAAAGAATGCAGTTTATCCTACTTATTTGCAACTGTCCTTTTCTATTATCCAAGGAAAGGCTGAAACCTCAGTGTGGACATCCCAAATTAAAGTCTCAGTCGTATTCCCAAACCTCCAGTTAATAAGAGCTCCAAAGAGCAATAAAACATGGCGTTAAAGCATTTGCAAGCCATTGTCACAGCCCTGTGCTCTGCTACCTTTGCAGGCACAGAACCAGCCCCCACCAAGCATGGAAGCGTTGGTCAGCAAGTCAATGCCTGCTATTCAACTTGTAGTTAGGCGTTTTATTTCTGTGTCTTCCAGATCATATCGCTCCTGCATTTCACGGCCTAATAAAATGTGAAGAATGATATGCTCCCTTCTCTCTCTCTTCCCCCACTCCCCTCCCTGCATCTGAAACTGCGTTATTTCCCTCTCTTCTTTTTCACACATTCTTACAAAAACTTCCCTTTTCACATACTTCTATAAGAAAATATTTCACTGCAGCTATACTTCAGTTCCTATTTCTATTTTCGATTTTCACTAGATTCTTCTGCTCCTGCCTCCCCCTCAAACCCACTGGTAGAAACTGATGTAGTTTTAAAGCTCTCAAGGTCATTTCAAAAATGAAAAAAAAAAAGTTGCCTTAAAAAAAAAAAACAACCTTTAAACACACAACCCCCCTAAAACTAAACCCTTTTCACATTCAAACGCCTTTCATCAGCAGATCAATAATCCAACAGAAAGATTTTTGTTCCCCACCACTTCAAAACTATTACACTTCAATTCAAATACTTACTGGGAGTCACACAGCACATTTTATGGGATGGCTCATTAGAGAACATACAGACCTTACTTTGGGTGCAGGTTTTCTGTGTGGGAGACAAACAAACAAAAAAAAGCCTCACACCCCAAAACAGAAAGTCCAGGGGGCATCACGGAACAGGAATGAAATCCAATCTCTGGATATTCTAGAATTTTATTGTCCTCGCCTGGCAACCTCTTTTGTTGCTTAAGAAGTCAGTTGAGGCTTATTTATTTATTTTCTAAACTTCCTATTCCCCTTTAAAAAAAAAAAAAAACCCCACACCACGATGCTAAAGAAATGATCGGGAAGGCTTTGGTCTTTGAAAGACAAAGGTAAATGAAACAAAAAAACTGCCAAAACGGATCAATAAACTTTTCATTAACACCCCCCCCCACCCCCCCCCCCTTCCTCCGCCCCATGAGCCACTTACTACAAATCCTTCTTCCAGGAACATCTTTGACTCACAAAGAAATAGTCTCTTGTCGCTGCACACCCCCACCCCGGCCGAGAGCGGCCCCCGGGCCCGGCCCGGCGCCTCGGGGAGGCCCCCGCGACCCCCCAGGTGTTGGATGGCGGCGCGGCCCCGTCCGGGGGCGGCAGGGGAGGGGGCGGCGGCGCGGCGGCAGCTCCAGCGCCAACTTTGGGGTGGGAGGGAGCTGGGGAAGGGCTGCGGGCTCCGGGCTCCGGCCGCCGCCGCCGCTCCGCCCGCCCCGCGCTGGGGAGGGGGCGGCGGGAGGGGCCGCTACCTGCGGCCGCGGGCGGGGCCGGCGCGGCCGAACACACCTGGACGTTCCTCCGCCCCCCCCCGGCCCCGCGCTGCCCTTCCTCCTCCTGCCCCCCACGGCCGCCGGGACACCGCGGGGACACGGGGGGACTCTAAACCCCGCTTCAAACCGGGGCGGGGGCTGCGCCCCAAACCCTTCAGACATCCCGGCGGCAGCGGCCCCCCCCGCGCTCGCTCGCGCAACCGGCCCCTCGCGGCAGAGGCCGCCCGAGGGACGGGGCTGCGCCTGCCGCAGGTGCCCCCGGGGGGGGGCGAGGGAAGGTGAAGAGGAGGAGGAGGAGGAGGGGGCCCGGAGCCCCTGGCAGGTGCCCCCCAGCCCTGCCTCACCTGAGCCGAGGCGCCGCGGGGGAGCGGCCGCGCCGCGCTCGGGGCACTGTTTGTAAACGGCTCCGCGGCAGCTGTTGCTCGGGCAGCCCCGGGCCACGCCCCCGCCCTGGGCACGCCCCTCGAGCGTGGCCACGCCCACGGAGAGGCGGGGCCCTCATTGGCCACGCGCCCGGCGCGTGTCAATCAACGTTGGTCACGCCCCCGGGACACGCCCCCAGGGCCACGCCCAGTGATGGTCGCTCCCCATCCCCTCAGACGGGACAAGGAGTGATGGACGGGGACAGGAACGCAACTGCTTCCACCCAAACATGATGAAAAACTGCTGCCCACGGGGGCTGGCACAGCCCTGGGACTGCCCCTGGGAGCGCGTGGAGTCTCCCTCTCTGGAGACATCCCAAACCCACCTGGATGAGTCCCTGTGTCACCTGCTCCAGGTGGGCTGGGTGATCTCCAGAGGTCCCTTCCATTCCCGGTTATTCTGTGATTCTCTGAGTGCTGCTCTCCCTGGACCATCTCTCCCTGTGCCATCATGGGCCAGGCCCAGCCCTTCGTGACGCAGGATTTCGGCGATGGGCATCGCCTGAGTGACAAACTGAGGGCAGCACCGCAAAGCCGGTGTCACCCGGACACAAATGTAATTATAGCCAAAACACCTCATAAGCATTGACCTTTGGCATCCTTGGGGATCCAACTCTTTTTGTGGTGTGGCTGGAGCCCCGATGATCCCAGAGTGCTCAGCGATGGGCCTGGGACACATCAGGATGGCCCAGGGAGGAGGGGGACAGAATAGATAAATTTTCTGTGGAAATTGCCCCAAACGGGCCAAGGGTTCATCTATTTTTCATTTTTTTTCAAACACCCAGCTGGACTCTCTGCTCCAGAGGGATGGACACTACAGAGGAATTCAGTGCAGCAGGCAAAGACTTGAAATACATTTCTGAGTGCCCCACTTGGCACTGAGGAGGTTTTTAGGAGTTAAATGCAATCTGCAATGCTGTTAGCAAAGTGCTTAATCTCTGCTAGACTCCGAGGTTAGCACCTCCCTCAAGTACATGGGATAAGAAGGAGGTGAGTTTCCATGTGCTCTCTGCTTTTTCCCCCAAAGACACACCGAGACCTGCTAAAGTCAGTTTAGTTTACATCACTACGTTTGCATCACACCCAGGGGCTTGTTTCCCTCAATATAAACATCATCCTGCCTGAATGGAGGACATTTCCAAAATAATTGCAGCTAAAATCATGTGTTTGGGGTTTTTTAAAATGCGAGGTTTTTTTCAAGTTCTTCTCAAAGTGTTGTCCCAGTCTAAAATGAGCAACCCTACCCAGGCTGAAATTTAGGGCACTGATGTGGCAAATAAAGATTAATCAAAACCATTACAGAGTGTGTAATATATACAAGGTAATGTACTTACCAGTTAATTCTGGAAGGGGAAATATCTTCGTTGAGAAATTCGAATGTTGCCTCACGCTGGCTTGAAGCAGATTTCTTTCCATGAAGTGGTCAGACTTGCTGAGGCCAAAATTTTAAAATGCAGATATTTAAGTCCTGGCCCTTCAAATGGGTTGACGGGGCAGCCTCATTAATTTCCTGAAGGTTGAAAATCTCTCTGTCCATCAGCTGTGTGAAGGATGAGGAAAAGGGATTTACCTGTGCTCCTTCACAGATTCCCGGGTGTTAAATCCTTCCCACTGCCCTGGATGGAGTTTTGAACTGACACAGGAGAGTTTATCCCTGCCAGTTTAATGTGATTTTTTTTCTTTTTTTTTTTTGCAGTAGGACCTATCAGAGCCGGGTGTTTATCCGTGCATGCAAAGTATTCCTTTGTCTTGCCAGAGCCACGCTTTTCTTTGGAAATCGCTGCACACCCGCCTGGCACTACGTGACCGAACCTGATCCCACAAAGGCTCCCAAGTTTGCAGCAGTTTAAGTATTGATTATCTCCAAACGGCAGCGAGGCCAGGAGGACAAAGCAGAGTTTTGCTGGAAATGGGTGTGGGAGTGACCAGTTATTGCTACGCCAAATGACTGTTAACAGTCGGTTAAAAATGTATTCTTCTTGTTATGCTCTGATGTTAGAGACACCTCGAAAGGGTTTGTGTGGAAGAGTTAAAAGCAAACTCAAGGCACGCAGACTTATAAAAATATTAAATTTCTATTTCTGCTCTTACCTCGGTGTCCTTAATGACTCCCCGGGTCAGGTGTTGTGGCATTTCTTGTTCTCGTGACACACCAAAGACAATTATTTGCTCCCTCCCCATTTAAATGTTTAAAAATTTTACTTTTCCGTGTGAAATCTACTGACCTCCTTGATCACAAGGGCTGTTCCCTTGAGCCAGGGCTCCGGAAAACTGTAACCATGACTTAGCAGAGAACACAGGAGCCGCAGGGTTTTTATCCACTGAGATATGGGACCTCTGTGGAAAACATAAAAAAAAAAATAAATAAATAAAAAAGACTGTGTCAGGAAAAAAGGAGAGGCTCAGAATATCTCAAACCTTTTCTTCTTTGGCTCAAAATGCATCATATAATATCACATTACAGGAGTGAAATGAAAACATGCAATTTATTTTTACAGATTAGCCACGGTGACCTCTGTGATTTATGCTCGTGGCACTGGAAATGTTTGATACGAGGCAAGGGCCAACTTGAGAAAATAAATCCTAGATTTTCTTCTCCCTCCGTTTTTGCCCCGTGCTGAGGACATTTGCTGCCTTTCTAGAGAGGCTTCCCCAGTCAATATTTTATGTATGAGGCAAAAAAACACCGACACCAAAGGCCCTGGCAGACCTGTGTTTACTCCTCTGCACTATATGTTACTCCACAGCCTTGCAATATTCAACCTAGCCCCAAACTAGACTTTGGAACCAGGCAGCATGCCCAAAATTGTGATAATCTTCTCCAGAACAACAGAAAGAAATAAAATAACACCGCTGAAAGCTGAAAGGTTTCATTGCGGGCCCCCAAACTCCTACTTAAATGTCTGAGTTCTTTTAAATTACATTATGTACAATTACATTATGCAAAAATCCAGGCTGGAAGTTTTGTGATCTGGCTCAAGTCCTGCTCTTCTCAGAGCACACAGAGGGAAAAGCCTCCTTGCTGTCAGGGAGAATGAAAACAGAGCTGAGCAGGCAGCAGGAAGCCTTCACCTAAATTTAAAATCTTTCCGGGCTTGCTGGGGGTGTTTTTCTCAAACAACTGACCTGAGCAGCAAAACTGCCTGGGCTGTCCCTGGCAGCAGGAGATCGGCCAAGTTTCATTCTTCTGCACAGGGACTCGCTCATTTTAGATTCATTTTTAGGCAGCTATTAAATCTGGCCTGTTGTGTGGTTTAAGGCACAAATGGGGTTTGGGGGAGCTGGGCTCAGTCCCAGCTCTGCCACAGATTTCCTGTGTGATCTCAGGCGAGTCTTCTCCCAGGGCTCCTGAAATTTGGTCGTTTTGGGGGGGTTTTTAAAGCCCCTGCTCCAGCAGTCATTACATGAAATTCTCTGTTTGCTGGCACGAATAGATAAATAAAGTAAATACACGGTGTTTAGGCTTTTAAGGAGATAAGCTTGAAGCCACGATCAGAGTGTGACCTAATGGCTCGAGAAACTCTCTTTAGAACTCTTTGGGCTGTTGGGCCACGAGCCGGAATATAAAATTCTACACTCTCCATTTCTGCACAACAACATCCCTTTGCAAAATCAGGATCACGTCCCTCCTTCGCTTACAAAATAAATCGTTTGTGCAACGCCCGGAGGAGAGCGGGGCCGGCAAATGGAACGGCTTATGGGCAGCTTTTATCGGCGTTTTGCGGCTTGGTTTTGTTGTTGCGTTCTCTTTGCACAAATCGCCTCTTTCAGCGCGATTCTGAGAGCGGATCCCGCGCCCGGATCGCGCTGTCGGGGCGGCTGCGGCCGCGCGTGTTTACAGGAAACGCCTGTGCAGGGGCTGGCTGCTGTGCCGGCAGGCTCGGCTCAGATTTTGGCTCCCACAGGGCTCCCGAGGCACGGGTGAGCCCAGGAGGGTGACAAACCGGGGGGCTGTGACATCGCATCCTGCGCGGGGAGATGCGCGGCGGGGCTCGCCCTCCCTCCCTCCCCCGGCGATGCGCCTGGCTCCGGCGGTGGCTCCTATCTCTGTCCCCAGCCCACGTTCGGTCTCAGCCTCCCCGGGCACCATCAGCTCAGCCCCCTCTGCCCTCCAGCCCAAACTGTTCTCTAATGACGCCCTCAGAGCTGTTTGGGTGCTGCTTGGAGGTGTTTTGATGCCCCGCTAAAATTTGCTGTCTGAGCAGCACGTTGAAGGTAGAACAGTTTGTTTTTGTAGTGATAAAGAAGTGGCAGGAGGGTCTGTCCCTGTTTTATACATCCTGTCTGTGTAAACTCATAGATTTCGAGTCCTGCGAGGCGCATTGACAGTCCAGCTATGAAAGATTTTCTGTTTGACCTTGATTTTGTTTTGTTTTCGCTGCGTATGAACTTTAACAGACTTCGAGCGTGACGTCCTTTCTTTCCCCTTATCACAGCGCACTAGCCTAGGAAAATACAAGTAAACAGAAGCTTCTTCAACAGCACGCAGATTTCTCAAAGAAAACATCTCACTTTTTTTCCTCTTTTTACTCGACCTGCGGTTCTGTTCCTGTACTTTGTTCTGCAAATGGATCCTTTTCAAAATGACAGCACAGCACCATGTGAATGAATGTTCTCTTTTCTTGTAACTCGTGGGGTGAAAGATCTCTGGGATCTTCCTGGTATTTATTCAAGCCCAGGGTTGTTGTCTGATAGGCTCTGTCACAACAGAGCCACAGCAGCGTTGTTGCTGCTCGGTGAGAGAGAGAGAACAAAGATTTGCATGGAGAAGTAAAATCTTTTCTGAGGTGTAGCTGGGAGAGAGGGAAGAGCTCTTCAGCATGCAACCCTTCTCCTGAAAGGGCTGAAGAGAGAAATGAGCCTGACATGCATCAGTGCAGGGCAGTGAGGGAAGAGAAATGCTTTGGTGAGACACAAATTCTCCGAAAAAGGCTGCTCAGGAAGATAAACAGCTCTGGATGATGAAGTCAAACCCTCTGCCCAGAGTGGCTCAGTTATCAGCACCAGAGGCCTTAAACTTTAGTTGTAACTTTCCAAATTGTCCTTCCCAGTATCACGTGGCTTCTACTCTCAATATCAAGAGTTAGATCTAGAGACTGGCTGTTAATCCTCTCTCTTCCTTGATTAGTTTGAGCTTCCAGCCTTTTCACTCTCGATTTATAAACTGCTTCTTTCTATGGCTCGGATATGGCAAAATAAAAGCACATTCACTCATGCTAATTAGCACCTGACACCATTCTTCAATTAAAAACAAGTCTAATATTAAAAGCCCAACCCTGTGCTGACTACTCACATACAGAGGTAGGTGTGCACTGAACTGGTTCTAAAATTGAAACCTAAATGTATTGTTTGGATAGGATGACATGCTTAAATTCTCTATTTGTTAATATAATTTTCCTCTCTCCATTAGAGAGCTCAGTGCTAGTTTGTTACAAAATAAGTTGAAAAACTTTGTTTTACAGACTTGTGAGCTCTGTAATATGCTGGATTCTTGGTGCAGATGCAGCAGAATTTTACAGCCATTTTCCAGTTCTGACACTTGTACTATATGTGTAATTCAAATGTCACCTTTTTTTCCACTTCTCCTTTTTGGGGCCATTTTCTATTCTGCCTTCAATTATAGAAGTTTTTCTCTTCTTTGTCTTGACCTTAAATCAAAATTTCAGGCACACCGATTGTATTTGTTACAGGGTCTGTCATCAAAATAATGGAAGGAGATTCTAATAATGGAAATGGAGACGCACAAACTGTTTCCTAACTGAAGAAGATTAATTCCTTTTCTTCCTATGGCATATTCCAGGAGACCAAAACTGCCTTTAGGGGGGCAGTTCCTGCTCCTTGTAATTGTTGATGTGGAGGCAGATCCTTAAGGAGCAAGAAAGCAAATTTATCTGCCTTGAGATAACAGGGAGGCTGAGGCGTCCCTGCACATTAATTCAGAGTTAAGGAAGTGTTCGTTTTGTAAAGGTTTTGCCGTGAGATTACCCAGACTCTGTCAGGTGTAACCCCTCAGAAAATAAATGTGGCAGTTCAGTTGATTTTTGAGCCACACTTTCGCAGAAGTATTTACCTCAGAGTGTGTCCTCGCTGGGCTATGGTTCTACTGCAGCCTTTAATTCCCCAAATTATAGAGAAGAGAGAAGAGGATACAAAAAGTGGGTTTGCGATTCTTTTCACGACTTTTCGTGCTGTTAAAAATGATAATTATCTCTCATAAACTGAAAGTGCTGATGACATTAATAATGGATGGTGGGATTCTTGCACACGTGTTCATTAATTTATAAACACCACAGAGCCTCAGAATGAAAGGTGCTCTATAAATAGAAAGCTAATATTGATCGATCCTGACGTGGAATTACCATTCTTGGAGAGCTGCATCACTTTTTTATTGGTTGTTTTTTGTTTTTTGGTTTTTTTTTTCTTTCATCCTAATTTGCTACCAGAAAGAATTCCCTGAGCCCGGGCCTTTGTTATCATCATTTGTTTCTTCCTATTGTACTCGCAGCAGCAGCACTTCCTCCTCGTGTCAGAAATGCAGGAAGAAAAACCTGAGCCTTCTGGGTCCTGAATGCAGCAGAGCTGCTGTGGCACAAAATGTGCATTTGAAAGGTGCTAGAAGAGAGCAGGGATTGTTCCCAGGCAGGAATATTTGCATGACACTGGACAAAGGCCCGGGGTGTGCCAGAGCTCCTGGTGTCCAGTGCCAATGGGGACCGGGATTCCCTGCCCTGCCAGACAGAGCTGCCTCATGTTCCCACACGCAGGGATTGAGAATTACTCCTCGGCACCAGAAGAAGACATCATTTATTTCCAAACGCGTTCTGCTTTTCCCCTTTCACCACTGACGAGTAACCTGACCCCTGTCCTTGCATTTCTTGCGTTTGATTTATATTTTTTCTGCTTCCCTCTCCTTGCAAAAATGAGGTTTTACAACTGCAGGAGGGTGCTGGGGCAGACAGGTGAGGAACATTTGGCATCTCTGGGCTGGGTGGAATGGGGAGGGGAACACAAACTCCACAGTTTCCAGACCTAGAGAAGCTTTCAAGTAATTTCAATACTGAGCCCAAAATGCAGCCTCTTTTGTACCACCTGTGCCAAAACTTCCCAGACAATCCCACCAGGGAATTTTGGTCAGTACGCTGCCAAAATCACACTCAGCAACTCCTGAGAGCCAGGAAAAAACCAGCAAACCTGCCAGATTATAATTCATGTATGAAATGCTGAATGAGAGATGGGCCTTCCCTCCCAGTCCTGGCGCTGCTGGGATGCAGGAGGATGAGGATGAGGATGAGGA
>VZDJ01000175.1:9808113-9822342 GCA_008694505.1 Cyanoderma ruficeps | reverse complement strand
GTTCTTCCCTTCCCTTCCCTTCCCTTCCCTTCCCTTCCCCTCTCCCCCTCCCATTCCCACTTTCCCAAACCCATTTCCAGTGCTGCCCCTCACTCTGGCAGTTCTTAGCCCGGTGCACAAAGGCAGAAGGAAGAAAGGAAGGGCAGGATGTGCTTTCTGTGCTCATCAGGGGGATTTGTTTTCCTTCCTGGAAGTTGCAGCCAATGTGGAGACGAGGCTGGAGCGAGCACGGGGAGATCCCAGAATATCTCGGCGGCGTTTTCACTCCACTCTCAGATTCCCATCCCATAGCAACATGCTGACAAATCAAGAGCTGCCATCCTATATCCAGTGCTCCAGCTGTCAGCCTGGAGCAGTGCATCTCCTCGCTGGAGTACAGCCCTTCCCTTTGTTTCAGCTTCGGAAATAAAATCCTCAATTTGAGAGGTAAAGGGGGAAGAATCCTTTTCCAGGGCAGTAAAATCACCAATCCTTTTTACAGGTTCATAACTGCATTAACTGCTTTGAGCAAGGAGGCACACGGTGAATGTAAATGGATTTGTAGTCAGAGTACACCTTGTATTTAATATAATAACCAGTTACATTAAGTCAGCAGGCTGACTAAACTCACCTATACTTAATTTTATAAATATTTACATTGATTTAAATTACTCTCAGTAAGAAATATTTATCACCTGAACAGCCTTTGACCATTTTTCAAGGGAGGAAAAAGACTTTTTGGAAGACAGCTCGGCTTATATCCCGTTTTTGATGGTGGCTCAGAGAGGGTGGAGCGCCGTGTTAATGTCCTCGACTTTCATGTCTGACACGGGAATAGGTAATGTGAGTTTGCGGGGCTTTTAAAGAACACATTTTGTGGGAGAGCCTTAGAGTGTCACTGAAAGCTGTTCATAATTTAATTAGAAGTCAGAGATGGCCACAGGAACAAAAGAGACGTGGATGTGTTCACACCTCCACACACAGCAAGGCATCGCCACACCCATTTCAGAGACAGAGAAGGTGCTTGGAAAGGCACAGGACCTTCCCCAAGACACAAGTGTGGGACACAACCACCGAAGCCAGGGAATAAAACCTTTAAAGAATACCACAATGGCCATGTGACAGCCAACGAACCAAATCCATGGATCTGGCAGTAATTAGCCCAAGGAGAGGGAGAATGGGAAGATGCAAACCCCTGGGATTAGCAGGGCTGCTCCGAGCTGGGATATTTGCACACACCTCCCTTTTTTATTCACCAAAATGGAGAAAGGAATTTTTTGTCCTCATTCAAGAAAGCTCCAAGGGCTGGCTTTGCCCCTCAGCTGGCATTTCTGGCTAAAGGAGCAGCACGATTAGAATTTCTGTGCTGTGATGTTGGGTGAATTTCCATACACCCCGAATTCCCTGATCTGTGAAGGGATGTGGAGATCTCGTGCCGAGATTTCTGGGGAACGTTGGTTCACACACCTGCACACACAGCCCAGGCAGCTCAGGCTCATTGCGGGGTTTGTTCCCTGGGCCATCCCACAGCACGTGTGCACGAGTTTCTGTGCAGGGAATCCCAGGCAGAAATCCATCAGCCCCAGATCAGCCCCTGAGAGCCGAGGAGGGGCTGAGTGGATTGGGGAGCTGCTGGCTGGCAGGAATGTATTGACTCATGGCTTTGGAGACAATACCTGTCATCCCCAATGTCATATCCCACAGGGAAATGGCAGAAATTTCCATTAACCACTCCGCTTCATTTCCCCCCCGTTCATTGTCCTGGTTTTTCAGACTGAACATATCCCAACCCCTTCATCCAGCGATATTCAGGAATCCCCAGCCAGGCTATTTTCCTTGGGAAAGGCTGCACAGGGTTGCTGAGGGCAAAATTTGGGCTGTGGCAGTCAGATGCAGACAACCGAAATCCAGATTTTTTAATCTAAATGAAACAAAGGAATCCTAATGCAGTGAATATTAAACTCTTATCTGGGATTCTCCTGTTGTTTGCAAGCCAAAGGTGCTCAAGGAAATTCCATTATTTAAAAAAAAAATCCTAGAACTATTACTTAATTTTGCAGGAGCTGCTCATTTACAGCACAACAAAAATTGTAACGTTCCTAAAGTCCACTCTAAGGATGTATCCTGAACTGAAATATTTGTTAATACAAGACTTCAGCCAGTCTGCACATGAAATGAATCCCAATGAAAATATAATCCCAAGTCTTACTGATATAACATCACGCAAAGCTATAGGAGATAGTAAGTGCAGCAAAAGCAAGAAATCCCTCAGGAAAATATCTATTGTTTCAAGAGTGAAGTTGTGATGAATTCCCGGAATCTCAGACTCTATCTTGTCAATAGACAAGGGTGAGTGGCGCTAAAGCAGGTGTTAAAAGCAGTCACAGGAATCCAGGGCAGTTCACTCCAGGAGCTGAGAAGAGTTCAGATGTATTTTGTATTTGTATTCCTCTGGCTCACTTGGGCTCACTTGCAGAATTTTCTTCTCCTGTACCTTTTAATTTGCTAAATGATTCGAGAGAATCCAACGCACCTCCGTTTAATTAGCTTTATAAATCAAAGGCGACAATTCTTTAGTAACCTGTTTTATTTCCCGGCGTGGCGAGCTAGAAAAAAAACGCTGACAAACTTATTTATTGACCTGTTGTGCTTTGCAAGGACGGCCAACGTTGTATCGACCCAGCCATCCCAAATCCTGTAGCGGGGGCAATAACATCCCGGAGTCTCCACATCATCACTGTTCCCTGCTCTCCCTACACCAGTGATATCCCCCACCCCTCAAAATGCAAATGCTCCCATCCCCCTCCCCCGGTTTGGGGAAGGATCTTTATTGTTGGGAATTAAAGGAGAGGAGAGCAGGAACCTTCACGTTTCCTTGGCATAGTTTGCCTCTTTCATCGGCAGTGCTCGTTTGGAACTTCGCTGGCAACTTTAATTATTTCCTCGGTGAGCTGCCCCAACCCCCAGCACCGCCTAAATTCCCTTTGTGTCACCCAGGAACCCGATCCTGCAATCCTTCATGGGAAAACCTCCACTGAAGTCAGCGGGCTTGGCTTCACATTCCCTCGGGTCTTCCTCCTGGAACACGTGGGTTTAAGGCAGATTTTTTTTCTTTTTTAAAAAAAGAAAAATCTTAAAAGTCTGAACGCGCAAAAGTCTTTGGGAGATCAGCGTTTCCATTTGTGGTTCACGGCAAAACGAAACAAATAAATGAAGACTTCAGCATGGGATCCCTCACTTGACAATCACTCATGAGTCAGGGTGACAAGGTCACGTTCCTTATTCTTTATTCATTTAACCGTTTGATAATTATAAGTAGCGATGGAAAGGCAGCAATCCTCGCAGTTAATAATCTTCCCAGACCCCAGGGTACGGGGCTGGGAAATGGAGGGAACAATGGGGAAAAGTTAAAAATTGTTTCCATTATCTGTTGCCATCAGGTAAAGGGGGAAAAAGGTTTATCTGAAATACATGTCCATTTACATTTCTAGCAAAATCTAACCTGAATGTATCAGCCCGCTAAAAAAATTGAGAAGGCACTGAAAATAGTTTGGAATATTATTACGGTCTAGCCCATGTTCTGGTTTCCCCATGTGCATTTTTATGCAAATGCTGTTGGTTTCACCACCTCCAACCATCCCGAATTCCCACTGAACCTTGGCAGAGCTGAAGATCTTCATCAGCACGCGATTCTATTATATCTATGCACAATTATTTTAGATATTAAAGCGCCCAGGCCAGGAGGTTTGGATGCCAACGACAAAGGCCACGAGTCAGAAACCACTTTCCCTCCCCGAGACCACGTTGAGGTGCGTGACCAACTTGAAGCGTTCCCCAAGTGTGGGCTCCACCAGGGGCGCATTCCTGAATCCAAATCAATCTCTCCAAAATAGCTGCAGGTGAAAAATTCTTCATCCGTGCTGGCTGTGCACGCAGGGAGAAATGCCTGGTCGTACAAGCACAGGCCTGTGCTGCCGTTTATTTCAGGCCAAAAATGGAAGTATTTCGGGGTTTTTTTTATGTGTGTTCTGCAGTTTCAAAGCTGCCTCTGGAAAAGCAGGATATTCTCCTGACTGTTATATGGGCTGGATCTGTAATGCTCTGAAAGGCCAGCAATTAAAAAGAATAAAAAAAACAGAATACAAAAACAAAACAAACAAACCCCCCAAAAACAAAAAAACAAAAACCAAAACCAACCAAACAAAAACCCCCCAACAAAACGAAAAACAAAAAACCAAAAACCCCAAACCACCATTTCAAAACTAAATATAATTTTTGTATTTTAGACCGATAATTTTTTCTAGGCCATTTCCTCCTGAAGGCCTGCCTCAGATGAATATGTAAATTTTCAAAAAGAAGAATGTTTGGATAACCTCCTGGTTTTGAAAACAAGCAGAGCGAGGCGAGATCCACGCTGGGCACCCGCAGATGGGTAATATTTTGTTTTTTGTGAGCTGTCTTTTGTCTTGAAGCTGGTGTGAAAATCTAGACGAGGGCCCCACATGATTGATCACCACAAGCATCAGAAGGAAATGATTCACCACGACACTGTAACTGAAACTGCTTCGACACCTGATTGCAAACTTCACACTGGGGGACTAATTAACTGCTGTACCTGCTGGAGATTGCAGGATTGCAGCAGCCTCAGGACACCTCAGCCAGCAGAATTCCAGCTGTGAGCACCCACTGCTCTGCCGGAGAGGTACCTGCCATTCAGAGCCGAATAAAGAAGTTAAAAATACAGATTTTATTTTTTTTTTAATGATGATACGAAATTATAATATCATTAAGGTGTTGTTAATAAAAAAAAAAGTGTAACCTCAATCTCTACCTAAAGCCAAAGGTACACAATTTTTTCTTCCTATTTTCAGCTTTAGGGTTTTCCTACTTCCGTGCCATGAACTTCATTTCAGGTATGCTGGTGAACATTTGTGAAGGATTTTCAATATTAGGACCATAAGGGTCATATTGTCTGAATTTAGATATAACCCAGTACATGAAATTTCATCCGGCTCCTCGTGCATCGTGCTCCGAGCTGAGCCAACATCTCCGCAGATTTATCAGCAGGAATACAGTCTGCAAACAGAGTAACGTATTCCCAACAAAACATTTGGGGAGTGGTGAGAAAGAATGGAAGAACAGCTGGCTCTGAGACTTTTTAGGGAAAACAAATCTATTAAATAATTGTTTTAACCTTCCGAGGGTGATACGGCTGCAAATGAATCTGCCAAAATACAGGGTTTGATAAGCAGTGTCCAGAAATACGGTGTTGTTTTCCACTACACTTGACAAATTAAAAAAATTCTTCCCTTTTGCCTCCTGTTTCCACCGCTCAGTTTTAAATTGGAAACTATTTTTGAATACACTTTCAAGCATTTTTAAAAAAAAATAGAAGTCTCACAGTTTGGCAAGAGCGTGGGATGGTTTGGCAATAGCCAAGAGCCTCCTTTGTTCTCAGTTTCTAAAGGATTGTGAGTTTGCCCTGATGAGATGAAGAAGTTGATGAACTCTTCAGGAAAAGGAACATAAACTCCCCCCCAATGCAGCGTCACAGTGACGTCAGTTTGGGGCCATTAAAATACCCCAGCGCCGTCTCCAGCCTCAGCAGCAGCAAAGTGAAGCACCTGGGATAATTCCTTGCTCATCCCTGTTATTTTCCCTGCTAATCCTGGGTATCCAGATGGCTCCATGGCTTGGGGTTCTCTGAGGGAAGATTTGGGTGGTTTTGGAGCTGCCCAGTGAAGGATCATGGCTGGAAATTGAGGTTTAAACTCTCAATGGCTTCTCCTCTCCCAACCCCTCCAGATAAATTACAGCTCCCATTGCAAATTTGCCCTGAACTGCTGAAATCTGGAGATGTTTCCCAACAGGCAGTCCCCTGCATATTTTCCATGTAAATGAGGCTCGGGCTGCACCAGGTTTTCTGTATTTTACCTTCTGAATTCGCAGCCACCCCGAGCTCAACAGCAACTGCTCATTTCCTAGTGGGGAATTCATGTTACGTGTGCAGGCAGTTGGTAATTTCATCTCTGTGTTCCCAGTATTAATCAGGAATTTACTCCCTATTCCCAGTGCTTCCTCAAGATAAAAAATAAAAAAAAGGTGCACATGTGAGGAAGGACCCCTCCAGAGTGCTCTGCTCTCACAATTCTGGGTCACACTCCCCAGCTATCTGTAATCAGATATTAAATTTCTGCTTCATCTTCTGGGAAGAAAAGCTAAAAAAAAAAAATCGGATACTTATTAAAACATCACAACCTTAAGAAATAAAGTTCTTCTCTAAAAATAGAGCGAGGAGGAAATGCCTCCTGACACTGAACACTTCCAGCTTTGACCTGCAGACAGCAGCTCTGGAGAGGTCGAATCCTGGTGGGTTTTTTTTCTGGATCTCCTCTCCCAGATTCCCTCACCAGGTTCTAGCAAACTTGGCCACGCTGATGCCTCCAGGTCCAGCAATTCCTGCAGCCACTAAATTGAGAGACCAATTCCATCAATAGGGGAGGATTTTCAATCAGAATTCCTCTGGGTTAGATTCACGTGCGGCTCCTTTTCCTCAGCGGGCTCTGCTGCTGTTGCTGGTAAATGTTACATGACTCAGATGGAATGAAAAATCAAATCAATCAAACACAAAGCCAATAGCTTAGTAGTCAATGAAAATAAGGGGAAAAAAAAGATGCTTGGACAAAAGTTTTCTGAAAAAAAATTATCATTTCTCAAGATGTGTTCTTACTTTTTTTTCAATCTCCACTATTTATAACAGCTGTACATCTGCTGAAAGAAAAATGGGTGAAGATACCCACAAAATTACTAAGTATTGCTCTTCCTTTGGGTGGAGAAACACAAAAAACTTCTCACTGCCCTGCTTTGACCCCGCAGAGATCGAAGGACACAGGTTAAACACAGTGCCAATATTAAGAGGGAATTTCAGTGCCTGAACTCGGGCAGGCCTTCATGGAGTTACTCTGTTTTGAAGGTCTCAAAATCAGTATATGAACCCATGGCTTCTGACAGCAGAGGGACACAAAATAAGGGATAACAAATGAAAATGTATGGAGCTGAGACCAGGGAGTGTGTCACCTGGGGAGCAGAGTGAGAAATGTCAGGAGCTGTCAGAGGAGCAGCTCCATAAACCAGAGCACTGGGGAGGGGAGCAGCTGGGGCAGAGCCCAGCACAGACCCGGGCAGGGCACCAGGGTGAAGATCCCTGTGCCCTGGGAGCGAGGAGAACATGGACACCACCCCAAAATTTACACCCGGGGCGGGGCACACACCGAAGAGGCTGATGGAGGGACAGTAGCACCTGGCTCTTTGTCCCTGCAGGGATGTCACCAACCTCCTCCTGCCTGGAACCAGCCTCCTGCTGCCCTCCACTCTTCTCTCCATCCCTGCAGGAATGCCACCAGCCACCTCCTGCCCTCCCAATCTGCTCCTTGTCCCTGCTGGGATGTCACCAACCTCCTCCTGCCCTCACAGTCTGCTCATTGTCTCTGCAGGGATGNTCCCTTCAGGGATGCCACCAGCCTCCTCCTGCCCTCCACTCTTCTCTCCATCCCTCCCTCCATCCCTCCCAGCCCCTCCTGCAGCTGCAGCTGCCCTGTCTCCCCGTGCACAGCACCACCCCTGGGCTCTGTTCAGCCCATCAGCTCGTTCCTGTCCCCAGTGTCCCTCAGCCCCTGCATTCTCTGACCCCCCAGCCCCTCTGGGATTTTACGTGGACACACAGAGCCCTTTCTCTGTTTGTGGGGCAGATCCCGGGCCAGTCCCAGCTCCTCGCTGCTGTTTTACACCCAGTCCAAGCCCCAGCAAAGAGCAAATAAATGGGAGCCCACTTAATGAGCTTTTCAAAACTCTACAGTGAATTCTTCATCGAGGGAAGTGCAGCCACTTCTGGAGTCGAATGCAACAGCTCATAAATAATGGGCAAAAAAAAAAAATTCAGTGCAATAGCAGAGGAAATTCTGGGTGGCTGCAGTGTGATTTGTCACTCGTGGGCTAATGGAGGTTGGCTTGTGACACACTCCTGCCTTCCTGCCTGCGTTTGAATGAGCAGCTTTGTTTTCCATGAATCCTCCCTCGACTAAAATTGGTGTTCTCTGTAACAGAGGGTGACCGCAGGAAAACACAAAAGATAAAATATTTAAAACCAACCCACAAAAGGACACCGCTGCATCTCAAAATGTCGTTCTAAATATACACAGCAAAGTGCAGAAAAATCAAAGAAAATTGCAAAGAGCAGGTGGAGCAATGTCAAATTATTTGTGCTGCTCGGCTGACAGGTGTGCCAGGGTCAATAATTTATGAATAAGTGGATAAAGAATTATTTTAGCTGTCTATTTCTCATATGGGCGTTTTCTTGCTACTAATGTTTAACTGTGGCTACTGGGACTTAAATGCTGAACATTTCCCAAAATCGAAAGAAAAAGAAAAGATTTTCAGAAAAGATAGGAGAAATTGGATAATTTCTGTATATTCTCATTCCAGAACTGTTTGAACATCTCTTTATTTTATAAATAATATTTCAAAGGCAACAGAAGTGATGTCTTTTGCATAGTGTGTCAACTCCAGGAATTTCACCAAGCCTGATAATATTGGGTTGGTTTTTTTTTAAGGTTCAGTTCTGGGAGGCAGAAATGTTCTCATGTGTTTCCATGAGAACTGCAAGTACTTTCTGGAAGTTAATTCTTTATTTCTCTTGGTCTTTCTGAATGAAAAACAAAAGCTTGGAAACATGAACCGAGAATACCCAAAGTCTCAAAAACCCCAAACGAATAAACCGGGGGCAGCATTTTTAAACCCCAAGGCTTTGGAGAATCCCTCCCGTGACGATTTCCACCACCCTTGTCTGGCAGCACGGCCCTGGCAGCGTGACACAAATGATGCACAGAGGCAGCAACGTTTTCAAATCTCTCCACGCGTGTCCTGGCAGCTCCAGCGTCTGCAGGTGGGGATTTGAGCAGAGGAGAAACTCCTCTCCTTGAAGCCCATCTTTGCAGGAGATTAAGGTGGGGAATCAAAGGCAGAGCCCTTTTCCCCAGCACAGGCACACACACAGTTGCAGGGGGCTTTGATTTCACATATCAAGGTGTTTTTCATATATATATATATATATATTTTTCACTCTCCAAATATAATTATTCACTGGAAAACTGAATGTAACAAAACAGCTTATGCAGACAGGCTTGCAGTGCATCTGTTCTTTTTTTTTTTTGATCTAAATAAAACAGAGCAAAAATCTCACTCGCTATCTTGACAAAACACATTTCATCTTGTCGTGTGTGAGATCTTTTCCTCCTATAAAGAAACCTCTTCCTGCCTCCCTCATTCTCTTCTGGTATCATCTAGACATCAGCACATTCGTGTTACCTACTTTTAAATCTTCTTCCCCCCCTCTGCAATGGATTTTCTTGCTCCCCTTTGCAAAATTCTCCGCTGACATCACATCAAAACCGACTGAAATCTTTGAGGTGACAGAGGAGTGGCAAGCGAGGCTGGCTCAGATTATCCATAACAACAGTTTTCATGGAGCTGTGTAGGTGAGTGGATAGGGGTGTATTTGTGGATGCGTTCTGCAATTCGATGTAACGAAATCGTGATCGATCAAGGCCTACGAGTCAATTATAAAATCCCAGTTGATTTCAGTGGGGTTGTGCCCGTAATAATCAAGTTATGAAACACCCCAGGAGTGAGGCCAAAGCTGAAAGCTGCTGCCCACCCTCAGTGCACGAGGGGTGAAGGCACCCAGGAGGACATTCCATTGAGCAGGAGTTTCCCTGAGCACAGAGTCCTTGGGAGATAAGGACGGTGTTTAGGGACACTTAAGGAGAAATGCAGAAGTTTGGAGGAGTGAGGAGGGATGGAAGACCCTTGTGAGGGGAGCTGTGAGGGGCCTTCACCTCAGATGGTGGCTGAGGAGGGGGGAGTGGTCACAGTGCTCTGCTGCTCCCTATCCCATCCCATTGGGATCCCAGTCCCCATCCCAATTCCAATTCCATCTCCATCCTCAATCCGCATCCCAATTCCAATCCCCAATTCCAATCCCATCCTCATCCTGCTGGGACCAGCCTGGGCCTCTATTCCTGCCTGGGGCAAAACCAACCTTGTCCTTCATATTCCAAATATTTCTGCAGCCTTAGGATGAAGCCCTGATTAACGGGGTCTTTCACAGCCTGATGCTTCCAAGCTGCCAGGAGGAGGTTTAGGTGGAATATTGGGCAGGAATTGTTCCCTGGGAGGGTGAGGCCCTGGCACAGGGTGCCCAGAGCAGCTGTGGCTGCCCCAGGATCCCTGGCAGTGCCCAAGGCCAGGCTGGATGGAGCTTGGAGCCACCTGGGACAGTGGGAGGTGTCCCTGCCCATGGCAGGGGTGGCACTGGAGGGGCTTTAAGGTCCCTCCCAACCCAAACCATCCCACGCCATGGGTCTGCCCTGGCCAGGATGGCCAGCCCTGTCCAGGAGCTGCGCCCAGAGCCTTTCCCAGGCCGACCTACAGAAGGATGGACAGACAGCCGGACCAGCCCCTCGCTGATGCTGCTGGGACAGAGGCAAAGGCCCTGCCCGCCCTCAGCTCCGCCAGAGACTTTCACTTCCATGCAGCAAAGCTCCTCTCTTATAGGGAGGTTTCCCTCGGCTGTAATTAGATTCCACGGATTTAATCCCCCGGGAATGTAGCAATTACCATATACCTGACAAGTGCTAAATGCTGCATTCCGTGGGGATTATCACCTCCGGCTGAACGCGGAGGAAAAGGGGAGGGCAGGAGAAATTTCCCCTTCCTCACGGGCTGGGGAGTGGGATGGGAAGAGGCTGATTTAGTGCAGCTGCTGGCCGGGCTGGGGAGAGCGGGACACCGGAGGAGGAGGGGGGGAAAGGCATTCCTGAGAGGGACCAGACAAAATGTTTATCTCTCCTAAAAAGAACACGGGTAATGCTGCACATCTGGGTCGCCCCGCTCAGTTCCTGTGGCGCTCGCTCCAGCTGGTCCGTGTTTACAGAGGGATTTTTATTGATGCTGCTGCTGCACGGAGCAAACGCGCTGCAGAATAAGTGAGATTAAGACAATTGGTTTAATAGACTGCAGAAATAAGTGACACTAAATCGAAATCGTATGCAGCGGGAGGAGGCAAAGGAGAGGCGTTTGTGTGGAGTTTGTGCACCTGGTGATGCACAATTTATTACAGCTTGTTTTAAAAAGCAGGGGGTTGTTTCAAAGCTCTGTCCATTCTTTCGTATTGTCTCAGTTATTTCCAAGATGCACGGCGATGCTGTGAGGGCATCCTTCAGTGCTGATGAACTCCTTGGGACCGGCAGATAAAAGGCAGAATTTATAAATTACAACCTAATTTATACAATCTAATTTATAAAATACAATCTAATAAAATTCAATATTTAAAAAACCCCCAGATCATACTTACATAGCTACCTATGTATAAGTACCCCACCATGCAGCACAATACTCATCAAATTAAGTTTCATTTAATTAAAAGCTCAATCAAAAAGATCAGTATTTAGCTCAGTTAAAAATGGCTATTTTGTGTTAATGCACACATGGCAGGGTTTACATGTACATCCACTCCGTTGCTATGAAGCATTTTGCAGCAAATTGGAATTAAAGGCAGATTTCCCTGTGGTCTAACCGTAACACATTTGATTGGAATTAAAGCTTATCAAAGTAAAAGCATTTAATTTTGCAACGAACACCCTTGCTATGGCAAAAATTGGTGGGATCAGCTCTCTGCTCCGTGGCAATGACAATATTTTGTCCCCAAGAGCCACGTGGTGGCTCCGTGGGAGGGAGGGAAGCACAACGTGGAATGGTTTGGGTGGGAATGGACCTTAGAGCTCACCCAGTGCCAGCCCTGCCACGGGCAGGGACACCTCCCACTGTCCCAGGGTGCTCCAGCCTGGCCTTGGACGCTTCCAAGGGTCCAGGGGCAGCCACAGCTTCTCTGGGCATCCTATGCCAGAGAGGAATATTTCCCTGATATCCAATGTAAACCTTCTGCTGGTCAGTTTGGATCCCTCCTCCTCCCGTCATTACACGCTCTTTAAAAAAAGTCCCTTTTTGTCTTATTACCCAGCAGTGTCATCAATTCATGTCTGTGGCACCCCTGTAATATTTTTATGTCCTGTGGGAGAAAGCCCAGCCCTCTCTATACATTTCCTTGTGTTCCAAGGGCATGTATGGGTGTCAAAATGGTATTTTGAAGATTTCAGGATATTAAGCCAAGCTTTTTGTTGGTTTTTCCTGAGATCCAAGGTCGCAACTATATCCAGGCTGGATCCATAAAGGTCATGTGACACCATCTGCATTCTTCATCACATCCCAACCCATTGTAAGACTGAAATGAAGCAGGAGCAGGGCGTGGCCTTTCTGCATTTCCTAACTCATCAGCAAGTCCTTCAGGATGACTCCTGTCTTTCAGTAGCACGGTAAACCAGTTTCGACAAGCAGAGAGAAAATAATTATTAATTGGCTAACAGCAATAACAGGCCGCTCAGATTTCTTGAAAATCTCACTCCTGGGACAAATCCCTTGAGAGCAGCAGCAGCTCTTCTGAAAATGGCATTCAGAGGAGCTGATAGGATTGCTGCCCGTGTTCCCAGGGACGTGTCCCTGCTCCATCTGCTCCCTCTCCTCTCTGTGACACCCAGCTCATCCTGCTCGGGACTGACCCCAGCACGGGGCTGCAGGAGGCCGTGGAAGAAATTGGATTTCCACAGGGAGAATGGGCTGGGTGCTGATGCTCCTGCTCTGCAAAGAAGATAATGCTCCCTCTGCTTTCTGGAGTTCCATGGATGAGAAACCCGAGCCTTTGGCACGGCCCAAACCCTCCTGGGGCTGTGAATTCTGCAGCTCTGCCCAGGCTGAAGGAAACTCCCGTGCCCGGTGACATCCCAGCCCAGACAAAGTGTGACAGCTCAAACCATTGTGCTGGGATGCCAAAAATTCCCCCAAAGGGGCTCTGAGCTCCTTTTCCAGGGCCGGCTCCGGGCTGGCCCCTCGCAGAAGGTCACTGTGGATGTCCCAGGTGCCGCACAGGCAATGCAGGTTATTTTGTGGGGTTTTTTTTTGGGAAAACCCCAAAAGGCAGAAGGGGGCACAGGGTTTTAGGGCCAAACCCAGCTCAGGGAGCTCCTGCGTGTGGCAGGGACAGCAGGATGCTGGTTTTGGGACATTCCTACCTGGTTTAGGCACCTGGGAATCACAACCCAACCCACCCAGAGCTCTTCCCTGCTCTCCTCAGTCCATTTCCACCCTCATCTGTGACAAACTCAGCCTGGCCTTGCCCAAGCTGTGGCCCTTTATCCCTGCAGCAACAAATTCTGGGGTAGGCCATGCTGGTGAACGGCTTTGCTGAAATTTGGGGTTTATTTGGGTATTCTGGGGTTTGTCTGGGTTATCCTGTAGCAGAAGCCTGGCAGTTCTGTGGCTGCCTGCGTTCCCCAGCAGCTCCCTGTTGTCAGCAGGGCGCTCAGCCCCATCTGCTGCTCTCAAACCCCAGCTCTGCCTCTCCCCACATCCAGAATTTGTGCCTGTTGAAATCAGCCCGAAACCCTTTCACTGACTTCGCCGAAAATGAGGATTCACTTAGTGGCTGAGAAATTAAAAAAAAAAAGAAAAGGTAGGAAGAGCCTATTGACAATTTAATCCTCTCAGCGGCTCTGGGCTGACATTAAAACTGTTGCAACCAAACCCAAGTGGTTAATGACACTTAAAAACCTGTTCCTGTCTCGGCAAGCTGTCACAGGGCTTTGTCTTCCAACGGGGGGAAGAAACTGGATGCTGGGGCAGTGGATGAGACACATGCATGTGATCGGGGCGATCAGAGCACGCAAAACGCATCGGGACAAAACACACACCGGGCTCAAAGCGGCAGAAAAATGAAAGCGTTTTGTGTTCCTCATTTGCCTGACTCACTGAATCCCCGGCCAGGGACATGCCTGGACCAGACTTGGCTCCTCTGCTCTCCAAACTCCGAGGTTTGCCTGTTCCACTCGGCACCTGTTCTGCAGTAATTCGGAATTAATGTCCCGGCCAAAGCCTCAAAGGGATGAACAAGAATGCGAGCTGAAAAACTAGTTGCTTCTAATTGTCATGAAAACAAATGTCAAAAGAACATGTGTTTCTGCTTAGCTAACTCTGCTTACAGAAGTTTGGAGCTGTTTTGTGTTAGTTTCTACCATTTAAATTGAATGTTTTTGTTTCTGACATACTTGATGTGGCTTTAAGAAGCTGTGCTTCCCCCCCCCC
>VZDJ01000175.1:9788007-9801173 GCA_008694505.1 Cyanoderma ruficeps | reverse complement strand
GGGAAAACTCCAAAAGGCAGCAGAGGGCACAGGGTTTTAGGGCCAAACCCAGCTCAGGGAGCTCCTGCATGTGGCAGGGACAGCAGGATGCTGGTTTTTATTTTTAGGGACATTGAGGGGTGTCGGTGGCACTAAAGCCAGCGGGGCCGGTCCCCAGCGCCCCTCGGAGCGGATCAAAGCAGCGCCGGGCTCTGAGCGGTGCCACCCTTCCTCCTCCTCCTCCCCCAGCCCTAATTAGGTCTCTCTCCTTCTCCCTCCTCCCCTTGCGGTCGTTCCCAAATTTGCTGACCTCATGTAATTCCTAATTTGACAAGCTGCCTCCTTTCATTATATATTTTTTTCCTTTTTTTTTTAATTTTTTGGCTATTTTTGTCATGACGAGTCTCAAAAAAAAAAAAACGGAGCAGCCCGCCCTCAGCAGCCTCCACTCTCCATTCCCATTCCCAGGAATGTTGGGGAGTTTCACAGAGGAAACTCCAGCTTTGTCTCCCTGCAAAGACACCAAAACCACGGGAGGGGAAGCCGCTTTCTTTGTGCTCCAGACAATTTTTGTCAAGAGCACACGCACAAACACCCAGGGGGGAAAAATAAGAAAAGGTGAGGGAAAAATAAAAAAAGGTGAGGGAAAATAAAAAAAGGTGAGGAAAAAAAAAAGGCACCTTGGGGGAACAAAAGATGAACTTGTTAATAGGAGATAAGTGATTGGCCTGGCGTTTCAGAGGAAAATAAAGGTTCTTGGATGACTTTTGTTTGTGGAGCTGGGATATTTCCTGCTGGAATTTGTGCTGGGCGAGAGGCGAGCAGGCAAGGGCAGGAATTACTCGAATGCTGATGTGTTGTTTTGGATTTTCTAAGTGAAAAGTGTTTGTTTGGTTTGGGGTTTGTTTTGAAGTGATTTTTTTTTCTTTCCCCTGGAACAGTGAGAACTCTGCTTTAGCTTTACCCATATCCTTGTTTTCCTGCTAACTCTCATCCCTCTTCTCCAGTCAGTTGCTTGGTGACTGGTGTTAATCTCCACATCCAACAGCATTTTTACAACCGCCCTGATACAGAAACAAAATTAGTCAGAAAATATCTGGGAGATTTTTTCTTTCCCCCTACTTCTTTTCTTCTTTCTTTTTTTCCCTTTATTTTTCCCTTACCATATAAAAATTAACCAACCAACAAACTCTGTGGCAGGGCCTGCCTGGAGCAGTGAAATATTTTCTTTATCTTGCTAAAACTTACTGGGGGTGGGGGGGAAGCAAGTCAATATCAATAAATATACGCTGATTTTAAAAATAATCCAAGTTTTTTTTGGGACTCTGAGAGGCAATATTTGAACCTAGCAAGGTTTTTGCAGCTAAAACTTCAGCTCCTTGAGTTCTGCATGCAGCCAGTCCTTCAGGAGGGAAGCAGCTGCTGTTCCACGGGGAAATAAAACCTTTGGATGGTTTTCCATGGGTGAGGTAGAGGAGCACAGGGCTGACTGTGTTTATTGTTGTCACTGTCCTGCTGCAGAGCTCTGGTGGCACCACAGGAACCCAAAGCTGACCCAAAACCACATTTCCCTTTGGTCACCAGCGCGGGACGGGCCTGGAGTTTCCGTGGGAATTCTGCTGGGATGAGATGGGATGGTTTGTGTGGAGAAAAAAATGAACTTTTCTCTCCCCCAGCGGCCCTTTCCCTGCAGAACAGATCTGGCTTGGTCCTGGCAAAGGAGCTCCCTTGGACTTTGTAATTACTCATGTCCTGCCTTGATTTTCCCCCCTTATCAACTTGTCCAGGAGATAAGAACAACGAAGAGAAAAAGGAGGAATGCTGATTCCATCCTGCCCCCTCAGCAGCCCTGATTTAATGATCAGGGAGCAAATGACAACTGGCTGCATCCCTGCAAACCCAAACACATCCTGGGCTCTGCTCTGCCTTTGAACCCTTGCCCAGTTTCTGTTCAGATTCTTCTGGTAAAAGGAACAGATTTTTGTATTGGTTCCAATCTGCTTCGATTTATTGGTGAAAATGGCTTTTTAATTCCGAAACGTGAGCACGCTGCGTTTTACAGCCCTGCGAGGCTGCAAACAGCAAATAATGCAACCCCTCGGTGTCGTAAAGCCACAAAATAAAACGTTTAAATCCTAAATAGAGCCTCGGAATGCTGCGGAATTCCTGTGCCAAGCTTCTCCCAGCTTTTCTCCCGAACCCAGAACCTGCTCAAACTCAGGAATCAAAGGCCAGAGCAGCTCTGAAACCCGGGGAAATTGTGCCAAGGGTTTCATTGGCTTGGTTTGGGTTGGTTTTGGTTTTTTTTCCTGCTCCTGAGGAAAAGTTTTCATAGATGTTTTTAACAAGTAGGTGAATAACTCAATGGTTTTAATTCACACGGTTGGAGCTTCTTGTAGCACAAGCCAGAATTGGAGTTTGGGCCTTTTGGGACACGCCTGGAGCTTTGAGTCTGGTTTATCACAAGATAAAGGCGGATAAAGAGGTGATGCTGCTCTGCTGGCCAGTCTGTACAAAGCCAAATTTTGCCCTTTATTTTAATTACTGGATGAAATTCCTCCCCGTGAGGGTGGCAGGGGGTGCCCAGAGAAGCTGCGGCTGCCCCTGGATCCCTGGAAATGCCCAAGCTGGAGCAGCCTGGGATAGATTCTGTGATTCCCAAAGCTGAGGTGGCACAAAATCCAGATGAATCAGGATGAAATGCAGAGCGTTCACCAGGCTGCCCGTTTGTGTGGACACTTTCTCAGGGGTTTTCACATCACACCTCCAGCTGCAGCGTGGGGAATACCCCAGAGTATAAACACAAATTCACATTCAACTCCTGGTTTCTTGGCAAAACGTCCATTTAAAGTCAAGTTTTCCCGCAGTGTTTTGATTTGCTCGTTCAGCAGGGTTTACTGAAGTGTTTTGGAAAACTCGCTTCGAAAAAAATTAAGATTTTTTTGCCAGCTGATCATAATCTGCAGCATTTGATATTTGAAACGTGGCTGGCAGTTGGTTCAGTAAATCACCAGCGTGGCAGGGCAGCTGGGAAATGTGAACCACGAAGGTTCAAGAGACAAAAAGGCAAAAGAACCAGAATTTATAATTTTAAATATAATTTTGCCACAATTCTGCAGGTCCCGACTTCAAAACTCTCGAATCCTTGAGTTGGCAGTGCTGGAGCAAAGCCCCATAAAACTGTTTGCTGTCTGTTTGCCTCATCCAAAGTCCTTTAAAACCCAAAGGGAATGATTTCATTGACTTTTCTGGATTTTGGGGAAGGATTAAAACCCCAAAGATGCACAAAAAAAGTTCAGTGGGAGAAGGTTTTCCCCATCCAAACCCGCAGGCTCTGGTGCAGGCAGGGATTTACCTGGGCTGCCAGCGCTGCCCCGGGCAGGAATCCTGAGCTGGGGTTAAAGTGCACGAATCTCTGACACAAATACAAATGTGGGCCACTTTTAGAAACTTTGAACTTCTTCTCCAAACATTTGTTCTCCAGCTCGATCACACATATGTTCCCAGAAAGCAAAAAGGGAGCCGGGATCCGAGCGGAGCCAAAGGGAATGTGTTCAAAAATTTCAGCAAATATTAACAGAACGCATTTATTTATTTGCAGTTCCTGTCTGTCTCGAGCATCAGCAGCAATAATCAAGAGAAATTTCAAGCACAGCCAGCCCCTGATATCATATCTGCTTATCCTAATGTTTATTTTTTCCCATCCTTTCCAGCTTAGATTAATCACTCTGGTATAGAAATGCAAAATGGACTCGAAATCGTGCTCTGCCAAGGAAGCAACTATTTAAGGCACTTCTGTTACCTGGGCTTCACTTTGTTCTGGCTCGAGTGAAAACAAACTGGGAAAAGGAGCCAAGCTTTTAAAACTCACCTTGTGCAGGAACAAGGAGGAGGAGTTTCCCCAGCAGTGGCAGCACGCTGTTTTTGTAATTTTCATAATTGGGCTCTTTGCATACTGCCAGCCTTTCAAATCTGGTTTCAAGTAGGAAGAGTTTTGCTTTTTTATTTATTTATTTATTTTTAATCTCCCTGCCATGTTTGGTGCTGAGCACAGCTTTCTATTGATGGGTCATAGTGCTGCTTGCAAACTTGCTGCTGGCTTGCATCTGTTATTTTTCATGTGGGCTCTTAACGCCCCGTAATTAACTGGGGGCAGCCCTGATTTCCCCGGATTTTAGGGTTTATCAGGGGCTCTTCCCTCATCTCAGCAGAGGTGCTCTGCACCCTGAGACGGGCACCTGGAGTTCAAAGGGGTTTTATGAGTTCTGGAACGCTGCAATTGGGATTGTTGGAGCTGATTTGGGAATTGTACACGACCAGATGGGATTAATCCCCCCCAGCACCCCAGCCCTGAGCCTGGGGATCACCCAGCAGTGCTGAGACAAACAACTGAGCATTGATCATCAGGGAGAGGCTTCCCTCTCTCCAGCCCTTTTTATATCAAATGGATATATATTGCCCTGAGGTGAGGAGGGTGAGGAGGGAAAGGGAGGAGGAGCTGCCAGGAGGGTCACCTGGCACACAGTGAGCCAACAAGGAATGGCACAGGCACCTCGTACCCCCCAAAACTGTCCCCAAATCTGAGTGGCTGCCCCATTCTCAGCACAGACACCTCCTGTGCCTGGTTTTCAACCCACAGACACCTCTCCAAGCCGGGCTGCCCTGCCTGGAGCTTTCCTTTGGCTGCTGGAAAGTTTGGAAACCACTCCAGGTGTGCCCCAGCTGGAGCTGCCACGGGGAGAGGGACGGTGACTCCTTGTCCCAGTGTCACCAACAGGTAAAATCCTCCCTCCTGGCAGCTGTGGGGCAAACAGGTGTCCCAACCTGGGACACAGCCACCAGTTCATTCCTAAAAATCCCAATTTTGGCAGGAGGCTGTGTCCTGTCTAATGCCAGCGCGGGGTTTGCTGTAACGATTAAGCCTCGAGTTTTCTCACATCTGTGAGGAATGCTTAGACATTCAAGTTTAAAAATAAAAATATCACTCTGGGCAGGATTTGTACATTTTGTTTTGAGGGAGTGTGGGATGGTGGGTGGGTGGATTAGATAGTAATCAGTTGAATAAACTCAGCTGAGCTTTGAAAGTTAAACTTCAAGCTCTACAGGAAGATTTGCATGGTGGGACANAAGAGTTTAATCGTGCCTGGCATGATCTGGGTTTATTAAGGTGTACCAGGATAAGTGCACTTTCCGTGCAATCATTTTTATGAGATCTCCGAGTGCTTTAAAAACACGTAAATGACTTAATAATGTGCCTGAGAATTCGATTGATAGACAGGAAACCACAGCACAGGAGGGCTGGGTTCAGTGGGACTCTGAGGGAGCAAATTCCACGTTGGGGAACGCAGGGAATGAAATTTCTCCCGCTGGTTATTGCCGGAGGAGGCAGAATTCCCTTCCCGACAGAAATGTCATTAGACAACACAAATACCCGCTGACAAAAAGTAATATTTTGATGTGCTGAGGCACGTTTGCCTTTGTTGCCCGTTTTGCAGACAAGTTCTGCATTTGTGCACTCAGATGCTGCTGCTGCTATTTTTAGCTCCCTTTTATCCTCCACCCTTTTCTGCCTCTTGCCACACATAAAGACTCCAAGAAACATCTTTCCAGAGCATGGAAAGAAGCAACTAATGATATACTCTCGAGGAAGAAGTGTTCTCCTAGAGGAGACAGTTTCCTTTCAGAGGCACTAAAACAAAACCTCCATTCAATTCTTGCTCATCGCTTCGTATCGTTGCTTTTTTTAAATTATTGTTTTAATTTCAACCGCGCTGAAAAGCTCACATTCTGACACCAGACGGGCTCCGGGATTTCCACATCCAGCCTGGCGTTTATTCCTGAATCATGGGAAGAGATCCTTCCCAACCCAATCCGCTGGGTCACTCCTCGGCGGGAATTTCTTTGTTCCAAAGGTTTTTTTGGTCTCGGAACTCCGCAGATTCTCCACAGTTCATTTCCCCCCTCACCATGAATATGAATTTATCGCTGAGGATGCATCATCAGGGCTGGTGAAACCTTCTGCTGGAGACAAAATATTCCAGGAATCTTTGAAAACATTCCCTGGAAAGACGGGCTCCAAAGAGCTTTTCTAACAGCAGCAGAAGGGCAGGGTGCAATAATTTACAGAAAAATAATTTAAAAATATATATAGATACTATATACCAATATTATATATTTTAATATATTATAATATATTATATATTGTAATATGTAATATGTTGTATGTAATATGTTATATGTCATATGTTATATGTCATATGTCATATATTATATAGTAAACATTATACATTATACATTATATAGTATATAGTGTATAGTGTATAGTATATAGTATATATAATACATTATACATTATACATTATACATTATACATTATATATTATATGTTACATGTTACATGTTATATGTTATATGTTATATGTTATATGTTATATGTTATATAGGGTGCACGAATTAATAGAAAAATAAATTAAAAAAAAATCTGGGGTGCGCTAATTAACAGAAAAATAAAAGAATATATATTATTTGTGCTGCCTGCAAATGCTGCACTTCCCCCTGTGGATTCGCTGTGGAAATCCAGGCGATGCTCGCAGCTGGCCAGATGTGGCGGGGCTGCTCCAAATGTTGCAGGGCTCTGTTACAAGCCCCGGCTCGTGTGAACTCGTCGGGTTCTGAAAGCAAATTGGCCGGCGAGTGGAACCCGTCTCCCCGACGTGCGGATAATTCCTCCTCGCCCTCCACAAAAAGCGGTGGCTTTCCTTTTCGCCTCCCCCGGCCTGCGGGGCGGCAGTAAATCAGCCAGCAGCGCTCTTTAGCATATAAAGCAGGGAACTTCAAAGCCCGGCGGCCTTTTCTCTGCACCTATGAAATTCCGGACCACGCTCCGAAATCCAGGGAAATCTCCCCGTCCTTTCTCCCGGCAATTCCGAGAGCCTCGGCCATGCATATTAAAGGAGCTGCTGTCAGCTCGCATTGTTTAAAAAGCCAGTGATTAAAAAAACAAAAAAACATTTGGGGGGAAGCACCCTCGGCACCCGGGTGAGAAACTCCCCTGGAGCTGCAGAGAGAACCCCCCCTCAACCCGAAATGGGTTTTCTAAATTTTCTGAATTCTATTTCATCATTTTCCCCTCTTTTGCGAGCATTTTCCTTAAGATTTCTGAAAGGAACCATTCCCACATCTGCTCACTTCCACAGAGTTGAGGAGTTTTCTCTCTTTCTTTTTCTTTCTTACTTTCTTTACTTGCTTTCCTTCTCTCTCTCCTTCTTACCTTCTTTCCTTCTTTCCTTCTCTCTCTCTCTCTCTCTTTTTCTCTGTCTCTTTCTTTCTCTGGACTTGCCTCTTACCAAATCTTCAGCTTCAAACATTTGGAATCCCCAGTGAAGTTATTTTTCCTCTGAAGTCCAGAGGAAAAGTGAAGGGTTGCCCCCGTTCTTAGACTGTAATATGGTAACAGTAATCTCATATAAGATAAAATAATAATGTATTGTAATAGATTAATTAATGATATAATGATAATACAATAGGCATTATTCTCCTTCTGTCAAAGTAAACGAAGCCGTAATTATTTATCCCAAATAAACAAAGCCCCAACGCCTTGCCCGGGTTAAATGGTGCTTTCTTATCAATATATTTGCTGGGGAGGCTTTTCTGGATGTTTTCTTCAGCTGGAGCACTCACGAGACATTCCCAGCCCTTTGCCACCCTTCCCCTCTTTCCTGCCGGGCTCCCCCACTCTAATTTCTCTGCATCCAAATGTCTGTGAGATCCATGAGGTCGTGTTCTAACCCAGACCATCCAAATTACCCTTTACAGCAAATTTCTCCCCTGAAATCATCGAACTGTGCCCTGAATCCCCCCAGTGCTGCCGGAATCCACCCTGGAGGAGGAGCTGCTCCATCCCGGACTGGGAGATGGATCCTTTCTGCAGCTGAAATGAATTTCTTTACACGGAATCAGCGTGAGGTCTGTGCACTACCCAGTGACTGCTGGACCCTGATGATTTTGGATTTCTTCACTCTTTTTTAGCCAGTTCATTATCATGAGTTCCCTCCTGTGTGTTCAGGGGGCACAGGAAGTGGAGGTAGCAAGAATTCCTGCAGTTCCACCCCGGCCTCCTGTGAGCTGCTCCAATCTGGGCTTTTTGTCTAGTTTACATTAAGCAGCCTCTCCTCTGGGTGTCCTGCCCTTTCTCAGGATCTCCCTGGGCCTGAGCCACCACCGCTGGAATCCGAAGGAAAATTCCCCTCGGCCCCGGGGATTTTGGGGATGTGTGGACTGAGAGGCAGGGGAAAGATGGGATCGTCATTACAGGGATGTGCTGCAGCACATCTTCTCCTGATAAAAACGTTAATCTCATTAAAAGCAACAGGCCTGCAAAAGCAGATGTTTAACAGGACCTGAGCTCTCTCACTGACCAATAAACTCAGCCCGGGGCAGCCTTCACACAGATGCACTCAGAGGGAAGAGTGTGATAATTGTGGTCATCACCCTAAACAATTCCTGCTTCTTACTCATGGGTTACACACAGGCTGCTTCCTGGGCAGGCTCCGAGGTGACTGGGCAGAAGAATTCTTGCTTTTATTCAGAAGTACTGTCAGTATTATCAGAACCTGGCCTAGAGGAAGGTGTCCCTGCCCAGGGGAGACGGAATTGGATGATTTTTAATCCCTCCCAGCCCAAAGCATTTGGCAGTTCTGTGTCCCAGGTGCAGTGCAGGGATTTTTGCACATCAGTGGGTGATGAAGAGTCTCCTTTTCTCCAGGATAAACACCCCCAGCTCCCTCAGCTGCTCCTCGCAGGGTTTGTGCTCCCAGCCCCTCACCAGCCTCGTGGCCTCCTCTGGATGTGCTCAGCAAAGAAGTTCCTGCCCAGTTTGTGCCTGTCCCCAGGGCCCTCCCAGCACGGCCCAGGTGACACAGGGTGACACAGAGCAGAGCCAGGCTCCCACACCCTCCTGAGGTGGGCTTGGGGAAGGTTCTCCAGCCCAACCCAGCAGCTCCAGCTGCAGGAAGAGCATCTCCAGGTGCTTGCAGCGATGTTTGTCAGGGGCTGCCCAGCACCAGCAGGGACTGAGGGCTCCTTTATGTGTTGGGATCTGCCGGCAGCTGTCACCAAAAACCACATCCCAAATGTGCATTTTCAAAATGCACCAGAGCAAACCCTGAGTGTGAAGGCACGGAGTGGCTGGGGGTGATTCACTCTGTGTGCCCTCCCCAGGGTGCTGCTGTTGGCCCTGGCAGGAGGAAGACACCAGCTGTGACTCACGGTGTCTGTGGGGACAGCTCATGTCTGTCTGTCTGTCTGTCTGTGACTGAAAGGGGACGCAGCTTCAGCAGCACTCGCTGACAGAGGCATCGTGGCCAAATCACAAAATTCCAACCCAGGATTTCAAATCCAGAATTTCAATTCCAGCCTGCTGCCTCACCAAGTTCTATCATTTCACCAGGAACCAACACGTTTGTAACCCATTCATCCTCTTCCTCAGCTACCCTTGGATTTGCTTTAGAAGAACTCTGAATTTTAAAACTCAGATTTGTTTTTGTCTTAAAGATGATGAAGACTTTATTCTCCATCCCATTATCTTGATGGGTTTTTTTTTTTAAGTAATAAATGTTTGCATTAGCAGATGGTGATGTTTTATCCTTCCTCATAGGTCTAAGTCAATGTTGCCAAACCCAGGGGAATTAAGGAAAGTCAGGCACACAGGAAACCTTCTGGCCTGTGACAAATCAATACCTGGCCTAATCTCCATTAACACTGGGATTTCTGCTCTGAGCTAACAGTAAGAATTCCTGGTCTCCCTTCTGATTTTGTTGCCAGAGAAAGGCATAAATCCAGGCTTAGAGAGTCATATATTTTGTGTACATAGAGACAGGTAAAGTGGGCAGGGTGGAAATGAATGTACAATTTAATATATGCTTCTCACAAAGCCAGTTTATATACGTTTTATAGATGGTGCAGTTTAGACATGTGAAAGTATAAGAGGTATCAGACAAAAAAAAAACCCAAAAACATACCACTATTTGAGTTTAAGCAAGCATAATTTAAAGTCTTCTGAGACATGCACTCCCCCAAATCTACCAGGATACAGAGAAAATAAGAATCTTTCTATAAATTATCATTATGGCCACAAGGGCTGGTGAAGGACTGTACCAAATTGTCCTGACTTGCCAACAAATCAGAATAAAACGCCTTTTGAACCAGCTGGCAGGGCACTGAACGGGAAGGGGCATTAGGGTTCAAACCCTGGAAATCACCTGGAGAAGATGGGCACCACCTCTGCCTGCAGAGCCGAGGCTGCAGGGTCTGGGCCAGGAGAGTTTGGGACTGGTCCCCAAACTGGGGATGGGCAATGAGCCCCCAAAGCCCCATGGGTGTAAATGAGCCCTGAATTGTATATTCATTCAAAGTGATCTACGCTATTCCAGTCTGTGCTATTTTATCCTCCTCTAACAAAAATGGGTTCTGCCTCCCAATAAATTTCAAACTCTGCTCTAAGTAAAAAAATTACTTAATTTTAGGAATTAATTATAGGAACAGATGTGTCTTTCCTCTTTCCCAGGGTCACAACTTGGCCTTTAGTATATCATAATCTTTCAAAGTTATTTATGTCTTTTCCCCTCAAGATGTGTTTAAAAATTTACTGGGGTGCTTTCACTTAACTCTCAGTATCTTCCAGATGGCATTTAAGTAAATATGAAAAAGGACAGTAAACCACGATATTTCAATTAACTATCTGTTCTCTCAGCAATAACGACTCTCCATGACATACTGTCTCCAAGTAGCTTCAGAGAAGGTGAAAAATTTGTTTTCCAGTTCTAACCTGATCCTTCCCCAGACTGGGGGCTGAGCACTGGCGAGCTGCTCCACAGCCTGTGACTGGGTGGGCCCTGGTTGCCTGTTAATTTTCTTTTTTTTTCTTTTAATCTCTTCCCACTGGGAAGATGGGAAAGGATGCCAAGCAAAATCCAGGCACACAGAGACCCAGGGTGTATTCCAGCCTCTCCCATGCCAGCTCCTTGAGGGTTTGTTTTTTTCAGCCCTGCCAAGGTGGTCTTACAGCGTTTGTGCTGCCTCAGTTTCCTCCCAGACACAGAACTGGCAGGAGCAAAAAAAGCAAAGCAAGGCCCTGGTGGGTTCAGAGAAGGATCTGCTGCTGAGTTGGGGTGATGGATGGATGTGGGTCAGCCCCACTGGGCACTGCCCGCCCCATGAGGGCCCAATCCTGATCCAGGGGCTCTGCCACAAGGTGAGGGTGGGCAGAGCTGGGGGCCTGAGAGAGGAAAGTTCCTCTCAAACCTGGAAGGTGAGTGATGCTCTGGAGCTGCCTCGGTGCTGAGCGATGCCTGAAAATCCACAAAGATTCCAGCAGATCCTGAGGGAGAAGCCAAGTAACTTCGGCAGGTGCAGGAAAGTGTTACCTCGGGAGCTGCTGGTAGGTGGGGAGCCCAGGAGACAATCGCAAAGGCAATAAACATTCCAGTTTCTGCTGAGGGGAGCTCAATGCCAAGGAATGGTGCCAGACTGGGTGCTCGTTTTTATTGGGAAGCTCTTTGAGTTCTGCCCTTTACACTGTGACACCTCCCAAACACTTGGTTTTGAGCTCAGCCCCCGTGGAAGAGGAGCGAATGTAAATAAAACCTCCCCAGAAACGAAAGTGTCTATTGGGGTAGTATTTGTAGCTGGTTAAAACACTTTTGTCGGTGTTTCTTTGACTCCGACTCCAGGTGGATTACTGAGAGGAGCATTTAAATGACTAAAGAATTTGCAAAACAACAGCAGCGCAACTGTTGCAAATGCTGGAACGCCTAAACTTGAATTTCTATCCTAAAATATCCGATCATTTTCCACTAAAATGTAAAAAAGATCTTCTAAGGGAAGGTTCTCAAATAACAAAAAAAAGCTCCTTGGCTGTGTCGGAGCAGCTCGTTACTCCACACTCTCAGACAGGTTGTGCAGCTCTAGGGGCTCCCACATTTCAATATTCTCTGCCCATGGTTGATGTTCCTCTGCCTCCCAAGTGTTGCAACGCCGCATTCTTTCGGGATCACTCAGAGCTGAATCACACAGCCCGTCACTTTCAGCAAAAGAAACAACCTCGTTAAACTAAAAGGTGGCTTTGCCATTCCATTCTACACAAACAACCGCAATGGAAAGATGAGAGGCTCAGAACAATAAGACAATGGAATTAAAAAAATAAAAAAAGAAGTATTTTTACTCCTCTACATGGTATTTCGCAAAGGGAAATAATCTGTTGTCCCTCCAAAGACGATGGCCCTGACTGTACATGTCCCTTAGCACAGAAAGAACAGCAACTCTGGAATCATCCGAAATGTTTCTCATGCCTATCGAATCCTCCAAGTTTACAAGAGCTAAACAAAGACAGAGAATCACACTCTGACCCCTTTAAAAACATCAAAGCGCCCCAACTATCAGCCCCGAGTCTTCCTCCCAACCCAACCCTTGGCGATCGTGTTACGGCGCGACCGACGATTCATAATCCGGCCCGAAACGACAAATTATTTCTTGATTTTGCTGGAATATTATCGAGTTCTAAAGAATAATTACTGGTGTAATAGTTAGCCGAGTTGTTCTGAGAATTGTAAGCCCTCTCGGTTAATGCACGGCATATGTCTGAGGCATTCAGCTAATTCACATATCTGTCTGCACTATTAATAGAGAAGGTTACATGCCAATTATCCCGGGTTCAATCAGCCTGTTGGGATACAATAGCCGCAGTGTTCGCACACTTGATGTGCCACATTCCTCACAGACATTATAAGCAGCTGGTCCAGATAAGACCACTGGGGCTTTAATATTTAGGGATCGCTCCTTCACCCAACCTGGATTGAGTTTTTTGGGGTTTTTTTTATTGTTACTGTGGTTCTTTTATTACTTCTAATATCTGTTTAGGAATTATTTTTAGATTCAGCTGCGTTGAAGTCAACTGACATTTTAGGAGGGGAAGCAGATGGAGCAGGCCCGGGGACACAATGGGTTCAGGAGTTCTCCAAATTCCCCCAAACCTGTGGCACTCTCAATACTCTCAACTCACTGTGGGGAGGCATCACAATATCTCCCCATCACCCAAACCTGCCAAAAGGAGCACGCTGAAAAGGCTGCTAAAAGTTTAATCTCATTTAATTATTTACCCTGCTTTGCTTTAAAAAAAAACAACAAAAAAA
>VZDJ01000175.1:9772138-9787436 GCA_008694505.1 Cyanoderma ruficeps | reverse complement strand
CCCATGAAACCAAACTGTTGAGCACCTTCCTATCCCTCACTGACGATTTCAGATCATTCTGGGCAGAGCTGCTGAAATTTCTTCATTCATTTTTGATTCCTTCATCACAGCCATGATTAATCCTTCGGGGCTTTGATGTGACAGGGGTCATTTGGATGAGGGGAGAGCACCCAAACCGAGGGAAAAGGAGGTGAAATTCCAGTTTTATTTAACCATTAATCAGCACATCCCTGCCCACAGCCTCCGCCAGGTGCCCCTGCCCACATGGCAAAGGGACAGGCACCAAAAGAGGGACTGGGATTTATTCCAGAGTGGGAATTGAGGAATCCTGTCTGCTGTTAAGTTGGCAGAATAGAGGGATAAAAGTGTTTTTTATGTAAAACTGAGGATCATCAGTTCTCCTCGGGAAATAAATCCCTTAAACGAGGTTTGGCACTGAAGCTCGTGCCTGAAAAGCAGGGTCAGAGCTTGGCATGACCCTGTGTAAAAGTCAAATATCAGACACCAACACCCTGATCTCTGCCTGTGCCCTTTTCCAGGACTGGCACTCACTCACTAAATAAACACTGATGGATTAATCAAGTCCCCTAATTAAAAAGGAGAAGAGAAACAGGCAAGATGCTCCCAGTTCCTTCTTAAATTCCAGCTCTGCCTCCGTTCCAGGGCAGGAACAGCATCCCAAAACTCTGGATATGTTTTCCCCTTATTTTAGTCATTAAATGTCCCCTCCACCAGGAGCTGGGCTCCATTTAGGAGAAGTTCCTGACAGGTTTTCGGAGGAATTCCTGAATTCCTGGCCGGCCTCGGGGTGTTACTGCCTTGGTGGACACCTGGACAAAGGTGCCCGGGCCCTGCCAGGGCTGTGCCCGACAAAGGATGGCAGAGAGAGACCCCAAAGGGGCATCAACAACACCACAACTTCATTTACACCAAAACACAAAGATTCTTTTTTCTTCTAAGCATCGTTTTGTAGGTTTTTTTGGGGTTTTGTTTGTTTGGTTGGTTGGTTTTGGTTTGGTTTTGGGGGGGTTTCTGGGGTTTGTTTGTTTGTTTGTTTTTCCCCAGAGTGGTCGCTCCAGAAAAGGATGGAGAAAAGTAAAAGAAGAAGATTTTGGTCCCGATCAAAACTCCAGAAGTTGAAAGAAGAATTGGCCTTCAGCCGGCTGAGTAAGAATAGAACAGGAAACTGCAAATGACACCGGCGGGGTGGATTGTGCGATTAAGTAACTGCCCTCCTTTTTAATGAAGTCACTCAAGTACAACCGAACGGCGAAGAGAAGCAGGGAAGTCAATAGAAATAAACTCGCTCAGCCTTAAACAAACCTGGCCAGTTTTACGGCTTCTCCGAAAATCACATTTCCATCCGAAAATCACATTTCCAGCCCCTGCGCGGGAGATTTCTGTTCCCCGAACGATTGGAACAAAGAAACGCGAGCTCAGGAAACAACCGGGGGAGGGGGGGTGTAAATGATAAAGTCAGAGATGGTTAATAAACAAACAAAATAAACGGCATTTCTGTGCTGAAGGAACCCGGCCTGGGGCTCAGGCCCAGCCCGGGCAGCTCCTATTCGAGTCAGGGATTTCTCACCTTTTGAAAACCACATTTGCAAGTGACTTTACTCTTTGAAACCCTGGGCTGCGGAAAGGGGAAGGATGGGCTGGCACCTGTCCCCAAACCCCTTTTATCTATTCACCGAGGCCTGAGCGAATTAACCGGTTTAAAGGCGAGTTTTGGCACGGCGCAGTTAACCCATGAAAGGAGCGATATCCCCCCAGAGCTTTGTTTTTATTTATCCCTTTGCTTTAATTTAATTTCTGCCTCTTTGCAAGAAGCTGTGAGAAACCCGAGGGCTCTGCGGAACGCCCCGGGCCGGTTTATTCGAAGGCAGCGCTGGGCAGTAAATAATTCTCGCTCACATATTCCTCCCGTGCCCCGATGCAAAGAAATTAAATTGTGACCTTTCCTCTGGGCAGCGTGGTGAGCAGATCCTGAGTCTGCTCCCACTGTCTCCAGTGGGAAAACTCAGAGAAAAACATTAGTTAATTGATCTTCAAGGAGATTCCGTGATGAGGTGCAAGGAAAACGCCGTGGATTTTATTTCTTTTTTTTTTTTCTCTTCTTCCGTGGAGGATTTCAAGTACCCGATGGTTTCACAGACAGCAGAAAGTGTTGAAGTTGTTATGGCAAAGCAGGAGGAGCTGTTAGCCATAAAAAGGAAGTTGCATGTCATATTAAAAGTGAGCTAGAACTGTCTGGGGTATTAATAGGCAAATAGAACGAGGGGAAACGGCAAACAAAACATTATCAGGGAAAAGGAAAAAGAAAAAAAAATAGTTCTCAGACCAAAAGCAGAACTTTTGAAGAGTTAGATCCTCAATTTGTGGCTGTACCCAAGAAAAGGCAAAGCAAATCAGTGAAGTAATTGATCCTGGAAGCAAAGTGAACCCTCTCTGGGGGCTTCATCCTTGCAGAGGAGGGTGGAGGGAAGGCAGGCAAGAAAAAGCAGCAGGAGGAAACCCTTCCCCTCTGAGAACATCTCTCGTGGGGTCTGAGGTGGAAATCATAAAAGAAACCCTGCTTCCACTTCAGGAAATAGAAACATGATTTCTTTCACTAAGATTAAGATCTGGACTCATTTCTGTAGGTACTGAGGCTTTACTGCCCCGAGCATAGGAAAAAAAAATATATTAGTCTGCTACAGGTTGAACTGATGTAATTCTTAACATTCAACAGAAAAAGTTCTGTTTGCTGGAAGGAAACAGGAGAGACACTGAGCTGGGGTTTTACAGGTGCAGCATCTCAAACTCTCAGTGATGTCCTGATGTGAAGTCACAAGTGCACAGAAATGCAAATTCCCAGCCTGGAAAGGTGCTCAGGACACCCAGACCCCGGCAGGAATGAGCAGTGATGGAGCCACAGCCGGCAGAACACATGGATCAGTCACTCGGAAATCAAATCTGCATTTTTGTTTTGCCCCAGTGCAGCAGAATAGCAGCAGGAGGGTGGGATTCCAACTGGGGTAAAACAGAGTGTGAACTGCAGAGGCCCCACACCACACACCGGAGAGTCACACGAGTTAATTCCTGATTTCAGAGTTCCTGATTTTTTACTATTTTATATGGGAAATTCTGGGGAAATCCTGCCTCCTTTGGCATCAGTAGGAAAACTCCTTCATTTCCAGAGGACAGGGAGAATATTCACACCAAAGACCAATCCCCAGAGTTGTCAGCTTCCATCCCCAGGGCTGCATTTCCAGGATGACGAAATCTCGGCTGAATTCAGATTTGTGTGGTATTTATTCAAAGCAGATGGATCCAATCCCTTACAAATGCTCACAGTAACTATTAATCAACTCTTCACACTGTACACTGTAATCAAGTGCTCAGAGCTGCACTCTGCCTCACATATCAAGGGACAGGGATGGCTTTTAAACTTCCTGCACCAAAAAAAGGGATGGAAGAAAATGATGGTGAATGACCACGGAGCTCCCATGAGCCACGGCACAGGATCAGCCTGGAAAATGCCCAAGAGAAAGGAAATACCAGTGGTGACATCTTCTATGACTTGGGCACTACAGAGGAATCCCAGAGGTAAATTATAGATGGGCTTGAGTTGGAAGGGGTGTAAAAATAATCCTGTTCCATCCCCTGCCGTGGGCAGGGACACCCTACACTGTCCCAGGGTGCTCCAAGCTGGCCTTGGATGTTGGAGAGGGGAGGGCACCCAAACCGAGGGAAAAGGAGGTGAAATTCCAGTTTTATTTAACCATTAATCAGCACATTCCTGCCTCCTCCAGGTGCCCCTGCCCAGATGGCAGAAGGGCAGACACCAAAGGAGGGATTGCAGATTCCAGAGTGGGAACCGGAATCCTGTCTGGTGTTAAAGTGGCAGAATAGAGGGATGAAAGTGTTTTTCATGGAAAACTGAGGGATTCCAGGGATCCAGGGGCAGCCACAGCTTCCCTGGACATCTGTGCCAAGGCCTCCCCACCCTCCCAGGGAAGGATTTCTCCCTGATATCCATCCTAAATTTCCCTTTTCCAGTTTGCCAGCCAGGACCTGGTGAGAATCCTCACCCAGATCCAAGAGTTCCTGTCCAAGAGGCACCAGGGTTTCCAAGGCTCCGAATATAAAACTGCTCATGGGGCTGTGCTTTCTTCAGGAGACAGACAAGGAAACAACCCCTACAGGACAAACCATGAGTCCTTCCTACCCCAGAGCTCCATCCCGGAGGAAGCTGCGCTGCTGGGGAAGCTCGGCTGAGCCGTGTAAACACACCCTGCACGGATGATCGGGGCTGACACATCCCTTACTCACAGCCTGCTGCTTGTGCAACCCTGAGCTTCACCAGCAATGCCAAACCATCACAGGGAGCACGGCCAGAGGGGAGAGCCCTGCCAGGGATGCAGAACGAGGGCCAACAACAGAGCTGGGTCTGGGTTTAGAGGAAAACGTCAACAAAATGGCCATAAAGCCCCGAGTTTACGTGTGTTACCTGTTTACCTAAGCCCCACTGCTCTGTGGGGCAGCCAAAGCCCAGAGCACGCAGGAAATCAAGGGGGGGTTTTTTTTGTTTTTCTTTTTTTTTAAAACAGGATGTAATCAGAAGGAAATAAAAGAACTCATTTTGTAGCTATAGGTACTGGTAGTTGCTGTTAATTTTCCTGAATGCACCCCAGGAAGGTTTCGACATCGTCCCTCAACAGGATGCTCTGACACACTCCCTGCTTCACTTTCAGGCAAAACAGGTAGTAACTCCATAATGGGGCTAATTAGCGAGCTTAATTGTAAAGCAAGCTGTTTACATAAGGACACGTTCACCCCCGAAGTATAATGAATAATTGTAAATGATATCCACCAATTCTTTAAAGCCAAACAAAAGCCTAAAGAAACTGAGGATACTGAAAAAAACCTCCTTATTTCCTCCCAGGCTTTGGCCTTCTGTTTGGAAATGTGGAAAAAACAAATTTCTGAGTGTCTGTTACTGCAGCTGATGATGTGATTTTAGGGATTTTACACAAGCACAGGAGCAGAAAGAGGAGGTGCCCGTGTGGGCTGCCTTTCATCACGTGCATGAAAGTAATTCTTGGAATATAGCTTTGCACGAACAAATGGAGATATTTCAGATGTGCCATTGATCATTTCATATCTGAATCCCGGTCGTTGCACCAAGGCACTCCTTTATTCTGATTAATTCCTTGCCTCATTGTTACTCCTTGGTTTTGTACTAAAAACAGAATAAAAAAAAATATTATTGTTCTGCTGAGTTTTCTCTAGGTGACTCTTGATGATTTAGATGGGTGGCTTCCATTCAGGGCCTTTGGAAGTTGTAATTTTTTTTGTCGGTTTGTTGTTTTTTTTTTTAATTTGCACAACTGAAACTGAGTGCATGGGCTGGTGCAGCCTGACTCAGCTGCCAGGTATGCCAGTGTACCTTGGGTGTGACTGCTCTGCAGTCAACCTGGCAGAAAATTAAAAATTAACACCAAAGTGAGTGTGAAGGGCACTCCTGGGGGCCTGGTGCAGAACGAGCCCTTTCCCAAGGGTCTCATCCCTGATTTTCCAGCAGTTCCCTCCAGCCAGTGCAGAACAACCCAGACTCCCAGATCAGAGGATTTCACCAAGAAATTACCACCAAGAGGAAGGAGCAGAGAGAACAAAACCTGCTGAGGTGAAGAGGAATAACCTGCAGAAGGTCAGGGCTGGGCCAGGTGCTGCTGTCCTGTGCCACACTCTGGGTTTGGGGTCATTTTTATCCCCTTCCCCAGCAATGCCCCCATTCCCTGTGTCCTGCTGGGACACGAAGGATCCTCCTCATCCCCACCCAGAGAAGTGGGATCCAGCTGAGGTGGGGCCCAGCCTTCCCCAGAACATCCTGGGAGAGGCAGTGACACCGTGGAGCTCTTGCAAAATAATTGAGGAAACTGTTCTTCCTATGGGGTTCGCCCCTGGCTGTCAGAGGAGAATTTCAAAGTTCATTTCACAGCACAGAAAAACGAACAGGGTCAAATAACTCTGGAATTATTTTAACTCAGACCTGCTTTGAAAGGCATAAAACCCAAATGGGATCACAACTTTTCATTAACTTTGCTGCTGAAATCGTTCCTGATTTCTGGGCTGTCATTGCTCGGGCCCCCGAAAATTTGGCAGCAGGAAGAGCTCTCAAGGATATAAATTTCCACTTCCAGCAGAGCTGTGTGTGCTCCCCACTGAGAGCCCAGCCCAGAGCCGAGAGTATGCTCTGGATTGTCATTACACTGTCATCAGGCCCTGCACTGGGAGCTGCAGAGGGGAGACTGTGCCAATTATTCTCCTTTTTTTTTAATATATTATTTTATTTAATAAAACCCAGTGAGCCATGTGCTTAAAGTTAAGCACATGTTTCAAGTGCTCAAGGAAATAGGCCGGGCTTAGCACACGTCTTCGGAGGGGCAGAGTTGATAAGACAGATTGCAGAACTTATTTATTAACTCCTGTTACCACAGAACTGACATAGAAACGGACTGAAAACTTCAAAAAAAAGTTTCTAAACTCAAACCAGCTACAATGCAATCTTTGTCTCCCCCAAAGACTTCTGGCTTTGGAACAAGCAAACTGGGTTTTGATGACATAAATTCCCCCCCAGGATGTTCACCGTGCCCTTGTACCATCTTGGTTTGCTCTGCTGAAAACGAATCATAACATTTAATTTATATAGCTGTGACATCCCTGGTGCAGAGCGAGTGGTGACTTTAAACCACTCCAGTCATGTCAATATTGAAGAGTCATTGATGACTCTTCACTTTGGAGAACACTCAGCTCAGGACAGTTGTGTAATAACATTCAGCAAAGCAGAAAAATTGCCCAGGTAGGCAAATCCAAGTGGTTTTCGTTCTGGCACATCATCCCACAGTGCTGGCAAAATGCTTCTTGGGGAAAGGACCCGTCCTTTCCTTTCAGCATTTCGCAGTGTCTAACTCAAAAGCTCCTGATCTGTGATGTGTGGCTTAATTAATATTAATAATTCCATCATTAAGAAGGTTATTAATTGGGAAGCTGCAGCCAGCCCCAGATTATTTTCTCTGCTGCACCCTGGAGCTTGGTGCTGGCACACTCCTGAGGGACAGCACTGTGGGGAGGGGGGAAGAATACTCAAAATGAGGGGTCACAGGATCATTAAAGTTGGAAAAGACCTCCAGGATCATCGAATCCAACCTTTAAAAGAGTTTCCCCCCAAAAAGCAGCAAAAGGAGGAGCCACTGATGCACACCAAGCTGTCCTGTCTCCCTAACTGTCCTTCCAAAGTGAAAGTGAGATCCAACAGCACATCCTGGGGTTCCCTGAGCTCAGCAGGGCATTTTGGGGGCAGGTCTTCAAATTCCCCACCCCAATATCCCAAACTGACCCCACCTAAGGACAGAACAAGGTTGGGAGTGACCACAGGAGCTTTCTGTGGCCAGAGAAGAGGGAATAGCAGCCCCTGGCCGGGAAATCCAGCAGCTCAGCCCAGCCAGGGCAGCACGTTTGTCCACAGCCCGAGTCCTCCTCTCCTGCCAGCCCAAAGAAAAGTCAGTCATAAAATTAGAGGTTGTTAGGCAACTTAGCTAAATTTATCTCCATCCCCAGCAGTCTGCTGCTTCCTTGAGGGAACAGTTTTCCCCTCAGAGGGCTGTTGGTTTCCATCCATCATTCCCCACAATGGCAAACACCTGTTCACCCAGCAGCTGATGGGAGAGCTGAGAGCTGTGCAACTGGAACTAGTCAGCAGCTGGAAATGGTGATGCAAATCATACCTAAGTGACTGAAAGAGCTGACAGAGCCTGTTATGAACCCTCTGCTCTCGTGGCATTCCATCCCTCAGGAGCCTGGCTTGGCTCAGCTTTGGGGCTGGAAGTGCGTTCCTCATCAGATCCAAGGATCTGCACCACCTTATTGCTGTGGTTAAAGCTGGAGAGTGATCCCCCGATAAGGATGATAAGGATTACTGATCCTCTGATAAGGATTTCTGCAACTTGGCTCCTGGCCCAGCCCTGCCGAGGGCAGAGGCTGAGACACGGATTTGGAGTTGCGATGCTAAAAAATCAGTAGCGGGTGGAGGAGGACGGTGAAACTGCCTGTTCTGAGTGAAAACGGTGCCAAAAACATCTGTCCTAACACCAGGCAGCAAAATCGGTTTGAGAACAGATCGATGCAGGCGCAGGGCCTCCCCCAGGAGGGTTTTGGCTCAGGGCTTGCTGCGCCAAAAGAGGGAACAGCCTGGAGTGAGCACATCCCTGCTGGGCACAGTGAGAGGAGGGAGCTGCTTCTCCAGGGAAATCCCGGGAGCAGGGGCTGCTCAGGGAGCCAGCTGTGCTACAATTCCAGCTGTGTGCACCTCTGGGGGAAAGGGGACTGGGGAGGGTGGGGATGGGGCAGCCCTGACTCCCTGGATTTCTCCTGCTTGCATGGATTTTTCCTGCCTGCAGCTCTAGTAGGGATTTTGTCCAAAGATGCTGAGGCTCACAGGAGTTTTCCAGGCAGTCCCTCAGCCCTGGCTGTGGAATTCAGCTCTGCCAAATCCCTCTGATGTGGCAGCACCTGGAGGGATCCGTGCAGGGGCTGCTGCCAGGGAAAGCATCCCGAGGCTGGGAATGGGGACATCCCTTCCCTGTCCCTCCCTGTCCCTCCTGACACGGAGCCCACCAGGGATTTGAGGATGAGCCCGGCTTTGTGCCAGGCTAAACCACAGCCCAGAGCCTCACCTGGGCATTAATGCCACCCCAAAAATGGCACTGACAAATGTCCCTTCTGAAGCCCTGCCCCGGACCTTGCAAACAGCAAATTCGTGTAAATCTGGAGATTGTGTGTCTGCATCATTCATTGCCCAGATCAAATATTTATGAGCACGGATTTTATCATTGCATTATCTGTTTTTATAAGGCCTGATTTGAAGAAAGCAACCCACAAAATAGGAAATTGCATTTCTAAGCACACTCCTTTAGCAAGGACTGGTAAAACCTTGAGAATTTTACCTCTTAACCAATGATACATTTATCTCTGACAACACAGAGCCGTGTAAAACATAATTACTGGCACAGCATTGCTTGCAATCCCTTTCACACTAAATATTGTTAATTTAAATCCTGGCTAATTAACTGAATGTCATAAAATTCGTGCTCCAAATAACTGTGTTGTCTAACATCTTTAAGCTGCACAGTCTTCTTTCTTTCTGGCTCCCTCTTCCTCCTACTCCAGCAGTGTCAAATTGCATTGAAGTCAATTAAGAACTGCTCATTTATTATACACACCTTGTTAAAGTAAGCAGGATAATTGAATGCCGAGCCTCCCTTCCCTTCATGTCCGTGACTTAAAGTAACACGATAGGTAATAAGGATTTTTGAGATTAGGTGGTTTATAAATAGATGCACAGGAGGTTCTTTTTTTTCAAAAAGGCCCTGTTGTCAAAAGGCCCAGTTGCTTTGATTTTAACTATTGAAGTGTGCCCTAACCTGTGGGGCTGATGTTGCAGGGACAGGGGGATTAAGGACTTTTATTTTTCCTGAATTTCTCTGAGGGAAAGGTTTTATTGGTGGAGGAGAAGAAGGAGGGTGGCAGAGGCAAAAAAGACAGCTGGGGGATGGCTGATGAGCAGAGCCCTTTGTGCCACCATTTGGTTCCAGCACAGGCCTGCTGTGAAATGGCGGCTGTGGCAGCAGCAAAATCTCCCAGCTGGGATCCCTCCTGCTTGAGCAAGGTGCTGGGAAAAGGAGAGACGAATAAAATAATGAAATCCCCGAACTAGCTTTCTGATAATCATTTTTTTTACTATCAGGAATGCAGAATTAAAAATTCACTTCTCCCTTTGTGTGGGCATGGCTCGGCCTACCTGTGCTCGGCCAGCCAGGGGTGAACTGTGGAAAAGTCTCGTCTTGTTGCAATTCCACCTCAATAATTCCATTATTATTGTTATTCAATAATAACATTTCAGGGATTCTGGAGTGCTACCTTGGGCCCAGACAGCCAAACTCAAGTTTTGTTTTAGTGGGGACCAAAGTTACGGCCCTGCTGAGATGGGGGAGAGCTGCTCATGGGTTGGCGTGGGGAATTACAAAATTTTTATAAAAATCTCCTTTTATCAAAATCTATTTCACAAGTGCCTTTTTCCAGAAAAGAGGAAGGACTTCAAAATATAAAATACAGGCACTTCCTCCCCCTGCCAGTGCCTGTTCTCATTTTGCTCTTTCAGACAACTTTCCTGTAATGCAAAATTTGCCGGGACCATTTTCCCTGCCCAGGAATGTCCACCCCGAGCAGATAAAGAGGTTCCACGGCTGAAATCTGCACCCATAAATTACAGAGCACACAGGAAAACCTTCCAGAAAAAACATCTCCTTAAATGTTCCTCCCTTCTAAACAGGAGCAGCCCGGTTCACTCAAGGTGACTCATTTAAATACATATTTAAGGCCAGATCTCATTCCTCTGCTATTTATTAGCTGGACACAAAGTCCCCAGTCAGAATTGGAAAGCCACAACCCCCAACTAGAGGAGTTTGTGATGCACTCACCCCAGATTTATTGTGCTGTTGCTGAGAGTAGAAATGTGCTCCAGGCGTGGTAAAAAATAAATTAAATAATAAATGGAATGAAATAATAAACGGGATAAAATAATAAGTCGAATAAAATAATAAGTGGAATAAAATAATAAATGGGATAACATGATAGCATAATAAATGGAATAAAGGAATGAAATAAGAAATGAAATTAAATAATCAAGGACATAAAATAAATTAAATAAAAATAATTTAATAAACCAAAATAAAACTAAACTAAACGAATAAAATAAAACTAAAATAAAATAAATCAACCCTCTTGAAGACCAGTTACCTCCACTCTGCTGAAGCAGCAGCCTGAACATCGTGTATTTAGCAGATCCTGTAAGGTGATGACAGCTCACAAGGAGTTGATAAACGCCATTCCTCAGGAAGATAAATGTAAACCAAACCCTCAAACCTCTGGCAATTTATTCACAAATCCAATTATTTTACACCAGCGATTTAAATTGAAAGGGGTGGGGAATTTTTTTAAAGACCAGCAAGGACTTGAGGCTTGGTTTTTATTTATCAGCACTGAGAAAGGTGAGAAATAAAACGCAAAAAGTGAAATAAAAGGAGGTGGGGAGGAAGGGATTAATATTGCCTCTTGTGTGGATCTTGGCTCCTGCTAGGAGGGATCCTCTGCTCGGGGTTGGAATACCCAGATCCAAGAAAATCCCATTCTTTTTCCAAGGGTGGCTTTCAAAGATGTGCAGGGCAGGATGGATTTCAGAGCTGGTGGAGCTCGAGGGGTTCAGCACAAGAGCACTGACACAAACCTGCTCCCAGATTCCCGGATTTGGGAGTCCAGGGAAAATCCCACTTTGTTGGGGTGTTATTTTGTCATGAGTTTGGAAAGAGCAAACGCTTATTTTCAGGAATACTTTCCCTAGTGGAAAAAAACCCCACTCCATAAAGTGATCTTGGAATGATATTCTTTATTATAAGAAGGATTATTTTGTTTTGGGACACACAATTTGGGATATTGGAAATGAAACTGGGGATAATGAAGACATGCAGTAAAGGCTCCAGATATCCACGAGCTTGTCTCGAGCCATGACCACACATTTAATGGAATTAAGGGAATTACAGCCCAGATAAATCTGGCTCACTGGGAAGACCCCTGTGAACTCTCCCACTGGTGCTGAAACGCTGGGAAGTTCACTTGGGTGTCCAATACACCATCCCAACATCCTCAAATCTGTCCTGAGCTGTTTTTTATTATTTAAAAACATCCCTGGAGCTCCACCTGTCCCTCAGAGTGTTGGGAAAGCTGTGACACGGCGCCTCGAAGGGACAGTGCTGCTGCTACCCCAGCACAGAAAACTTCCATAATCCAGGGATGGATTCCCCAGTATTCTTACCCCTGCTCTCCCAGCCAGCAGCTCTATCTCAGTTAAAATTCACTTTTTACTGATTCCCCAAAGGGATAATTTCACATCACTGCATTTACACACTCACAGAAACACAGAGACGCTCATTCAGGCACCACGTGAGGCTCAGGCAGTGAAAACTGTGGGAATTGATAAACCCAGCGATGAGATCTCTTGCCCAGAGCAGAACCACATCCAAGGCACGAATCTCCCTGTGATTTCAGGAAGGAGCATGTGACAGAGCATCACCCGCTCCGCATAGTCTGAAATTCTTCCATACCAAACTCTCCCCTGGCTGGGCTCTTGTGGAGGCTGAAATTGGTGTGAGTGCTCCTGCCTTTGATCCATGCAGCTTTCGGCCCAGCATTGTCTGAAACCTCTTTTAGACATTCAAAACTTCTTGTCTAGACATCCAAAACTTCTTTTTTACACATCCAAAACCTTTTTTTTTTTTTTTTTAAATTTCCCACCTCCCCATCATCATCATCAGCATCCTAATGACTCATTCGGAGTCGTTCTTGCACACAAAAGCTCAACAACCCCCTCGAGCCACCACTTACAGTAAAAATGTTTGGAATATGTGTCAACGATTGCAGCAGAATGGGCGCATTGTAATTTGTTAGAAGAGTCTGGGCAAGGTTTCTGACTGAGGAAGACTCGCTGCTACTGTCTGAAATATTTTGGGGTATTTTTCGCTGGGAAAATTTGAATTATTTGTGTTATCATCCCCTGCATCTGCCTACGGAAGGGAAATTTCGTCATCGCCAGCGATGTTACAATTCGTTCAGCTGCGAGCACGAAAAGTGGGAGTTTTGTTTGGCCAGAGCTCTGCTGAATTTCAGCGTTTTTATTCTACTTCAGCTGCTCTGACCGCAGCAGTTCCTCAAAAGGCGCTGCGCTCTTTGCTTAGGAAGGGTTTGTGTCCAGGAAGGCACCACTGCCCGACAAACACCACGGAAAACTCGATTTTCTCAACCTCACCACTTAATTCAATGATGAAGACTTCCCGGCTCTAATTACAAACTCTGCTGGAGCAGTGTATTCCTAATTTTTTGTGTGTGTGTGTTCCAAGTGCAGTTTTTAAGTTCTGAATAGGGTGTTCTCCCAAATTCCAGATGAATATTTTGTCACACTCAGGGCACATTTTCCTAAAATCCACATTTCTGCTCAGACCTGCTGCACAGGGATCTGTTTTCTAAATACCCACCTTCTTTCTTTATTATAGCACCCAAATTCTCTGCGGTTGTAACCACCCTATTTTCTGACTAATTATTTTTCCCCCTACATATTAACATTTCAAACTAATGAGACTTCTAGGGAAAAAAAAACCCCAACATTTATCCCCTGATTTATATTCTATCTATTTTATCGTAATATTGGGAAGAATGGAAATAGAGAAATAGCCACATGACAACCATAAATTTTACATTTCCTTGCATAAAAACCTTATTTATGATTGCCCAAAAACCTCCCACACGTGAAAATTCTTCTTAGCCCGACCGTGCCTCCAGAAAATATTTATGGAAAAAGTTCAGGTTCGAACTAGGAGCGATCCATTACTTTTGTTTCCTGCCACTACTGTATCTAATACTGTGGCTGTTCAGATCTTAGGTCATGGAAAGGAGAGAAAAGGGGATATTTCCATATCAATGGAACGCTCTCCTCAGGAGTCAGGCGACGGGAACAATATTTGCATCTCCAGTTTGTTAACAGCACGGGCAAAACCGCCAGGGAAAATTCTTAAATTAGGGTTTAATGTGATGGTCTGTGTTTGCAAGAGAGAAACAAAAAACCACCACAAACCCCACGCGCTCAGGAGTGGCTGGGTCTGTGTAAATATCACCGTAAATCACCAGGGAAGACCCGAACCCCTTTTGGCTGGGCAGAGAACAAACTCCCGGGATAAAAAAACTTATCCAGAGCTGCGCCCTTGCAATCCTCCTGGGCTTCCACAGGGGAATCAGGCAGTTAAAGGGAATTATATTGCTCAAAATGCGCTAAATTCATTATGTGATTGAGGAAATCGCTATTTCACAGAGGTACAGAAATCGGCCCTTTTAGCTGGGCAGAGAACAAATTCCCGGGATAAAAAAACTTATCCAGAGCTGTGCCCTTGCGACCCTCCTGGGCTTCCACAGGGGAATCAGGCCTCTCAATGGAACTGGATTGCTCAAAATGCGCTAAATCCATTATATTATTGAAGAAATAACTATTTCACAGAGGTGCAGGAGTCAGTATCCCGAATAAACCTCAGCAGATAAAAATCTCCCTACTACTCCCAGTTCAGTGTCTGGGATCTCCTGGATCTTGTAAAAGATCCCATCTAGAGCCGAGTTGTTTCCTAACCCAGACAGTGCCTTGAGAAGCTGCAATTCCTTTTCTTGCCCCGTGGCTGTTTCTGATACACATCTGACTTTTTCTCTTTGGCTTCCAGAGCATCTCGTGATGATGAGTCCCGTGGAATATTTGTGTTGCACTACAAAAACAAATTCCTTTTGGCCCCTTTTAAACACTTCACTCCTCTCTTAGCCATGCTTATTTATCAAGTATTTCTTGCTGAAACAGGATTGAACCCAGTATTCCAGCTGATGTCACAGCATCACCATTTTATATTTTATTTTCTAGCACACGGTTTAACATTTGAAAGAAGGAATTGAAATCCTGACTGCTGAACACGGATCCCATTAAACCCAGCTCAAAAATGCTCGTGTGTGTTTTTTCACACTATAAGAGCTCACTGGAAAAAAATAAAGAGACCTTTTCTGTGGAACCACATGTCAATGGAATTGTTAGTGTATCTGCTATCACTAGTTACATTTAAAGATGTTGTTAGAATGAAATAAAAAATCAGAGTTTTTCACAAAAGGGAACTGATTTTTGTAGCACCTTTGTCTTCCAAATCACGATCCCCTCCTTAGGACCAAAAACCAACAGCAACTGAGGGGAATTCAGTATTTCTGAAGTTATGGCCACAAATTCAGGAAAATAAGTATAGAATTAAGGGACTGTGGTTTCTGAAATCCCATAATTGGGTGATTTTATGTAGTGCCAAGAACGCAGCTAAAATTTTAACTTTCAGAACATGAGTTCAGGGCCCAGCTCTCAGAGTGATGAGCACACTCAGGTTCTACAAAATCCACAGTGGATTGTAGCACTTAATAAAAATCAGGCCCCATGTTGTTTATTTAATTCATTTTTGAAAAGATTTTCTTTGCTTTAGTCCACTAACAACTAATTAAGCTGCCTCCAGATTAAGAGGCCGAGCCAAGAATTACAGGATATGCCACATGCTTTCTCAAGGCAAATATTTACAGTTGTTTGTTGGGTCGATGTCTTTGACATCCATCTTCTACACACACACACACACAAAAAAAA
>VZDJ01000175.1:9748130-9766180 GCA_008694505.1 Cyanoderma ruficeps | reverse complement strand
AAACCAACCAAACAAAAAAACCCAACAAAAAACCCCAAAGAACACCTGGACTGTCACTGTCTGCCAGAGGCGTTTGGCATTTCTGTCCCTGAACATCGAACAAGTTGGGATAGCGGAAGGTTTGAATCTTGAGGTTTCCTTCCATCCCAAACCATCCCGGGATCCATCCTGGGATCCATTTCCCTCAGCTGCTCTCAATGGAATCTTTCCATGCACACAGGCCCTGAGTGGGATATTTCGAATTTCCCTGGTTTTTTCCATACCCTTGAAACTCTAAAATATTTCAAGATACTGAGCATCTCCCAGAAGAATAAAGCCAAACCTCCAGTGTGGAATGGGTTCAATAATAAGGATCCTGCTTTAATATTTTTATTTTTTTCCCCTCTAAAAGTGTTGGAAAGGTTTTAATTGCAGCAGCCTAATGAAGCTCTGCCATGCCCCCTTGCTTCTTCCCGGGGCTGGGACACTCGGGGCCGGGACAGGAGGAGGGAAAAGCAGGAAAACAACACTTGGCGAGGTGCTCCTCATGACACTGTGCCGGCTAATCGAGTCAAAATAATCCAAAACATCCCCTGAAAGAGATGAGTGGCCGCACAATGAAACCTCGCAAGATATTTACTCTCCTTTCTGACGCCACCGTTTGAAGATTTCCAACTCTTTTCCCCCAGCCGAACACATTTAAAATCAGTTTCTCCAGCTGCACCATCGCTCCATGAAATTCACGGTGCTTTGTAAATAAAAAGGCAGAAAATGCCCCCGTGCCCAAATTTCCACACCCCCCGAGCTGTGGCGTTTGCAGAAGTTGCAGGCACGTGTTTACCGAGTTATTTTACCCAGTCATTTTACTTCTGTATTTGTACAGCTCAGGGGGAAAAAAAACAAAAAAAGGAAGAGTGCAGCTCGAGTGGGGTCATGTTTATGATTTCCATTTACTTTATTTACTTTGTTTTAGTTTATTTATTTGCTTTATTTACTTTACTTTGCTTGGGACACGTGTGTGTTCCGACATCTCACGGCAGACACGTTGTGAAGGCATTTTTATCCATGAAAACCTCTCTCCTGAGAGCTGCCTCACCCGGATGTTCTGTGGGCTCAGTCACAAACAATAACTGCTCTGAAATTTCATCAATATCGAGATGCCCCTGGATGTTGGTGCCCGTCCACATCGGGGATGGGACGGAGCTCTTCCCATAAAATAGATGGAGAAACTCCTTTGCTCTGAGCTGGAAGAAAAAGCTTCTAATTGTTTTTACAGATGACTTGACAGTGCTCACCACATCTGCGGGCAGGAAAAAAACCTTCCTGCACTGACAGCTCTGTTCTATTTCTGTTCTGAGACACACCTGAACCTACAGGGCAAAGTTCTCAGCTCTTGATTTTCACCTCCAAATTCACCTCCTCCTGCTCAGCCCCGGCAGGACTGAACAGGGATTCAAATATTCAGATATTCCTGCGTGGAAGAATTTGCCTTTAGATAGAGCTTTTATGGTTAACCTTCAAAAATCTCTCACTTTCTCCCCAGTTCTTATCCTAAATAACATTTTCAGTCTGAGCACCGCTGATTTAATTGCTCTAGTCAAAACAGAACCACAAAGATCTTAACAGGGAGCCAAAAGAATGGTCCTTGTTCCTCCTCCTACCTCAGCGTCTAAGTCATAAGACGTCCTTTTAATCTAAAACGTCCTTTTAAAACTAATCAAAGAGCATTTTCAGGGACGCGAAGATGTCCTGAGGTAAAAACACCTTTTGCCTGCTCTTGAATTTAGAAGGTTTGGATGGAATTATTTCAATTGACTGTGAGAAAAATGAGTTTTGCAATGATTACACACGTGTCAGACCCAAACCTCTTCCCCAAAGATCTCTCACATCAGAGCCATCTCCCAGCTCAAGCTGCTGCCTGACAGTTTCTTGTCTTCACTTTTTGCTCCTTCCCTCCACCTTTCTCGCTGAAGTTTTGCCCACTGAACCCACACGAAAGGAACAGAATGATTTAACTTCTGAGAGTTTTGCCAAATAGAACGTGAGATTAACCCGTCAAATATTCAACCCCTCGCCCAGCTGAGCACCGAGATCATTTTCTGCTACTCTTTTTCTCTTCAGGAAGTGCAGATTTTAAGCTCTGCCAGATAATAATACACAGAGCCAGGGTTGGTTTTTTTGTCGGTGTGTTTTTTTTTTTACCCAGTGATATGACGGAAGTGGGTTTGCTGCTGGCAGGTACCTTGCTTGGGATATTAAGATAATGAAAGTTCATCACTGCAGACAAATTGTAACTGCTGCCCATCGGATCTGACCTCAAACCTGAGGGACTGAAGGAGAGAACTGCATTTAGAGCAGCCCTAAGCCTCCAATAAATCAACTTCACCTCCCCGGAGCTGTTAGAACTTCCAAAGACACAGATTTAGAGCAGGAAACAACAACAACAAAAAATCTGTAAGAAAGAGAGGTTTCAATGGTGCTATCTGCATGCAAATCAAAGGCCGGTTCAAACTTTAATCGCATTTAGCTTTTCTTTCTTCCAGCGATTAGCTCCCTGATTTTAACAATCGCACTCTGGAAAAGAATGCCCGGGGAGGGATATCAAGAGGCGAATTTACTCCAAGAGATAGGAAAGGTCACACGCTCACCCCTAATTCTGCAAGGCCGGGTCTTCCACCATGAGAAATGCAGATTTTAAACCGGTGTAGGGAAATATAGAGATACGAGCACGTGTTTTAATCATAACAACTGAATAAATACCAACGAAGGAACTCCCCCAGCTCTTGCAGGCACATCTGTAGAAGGCCTTCTCTACAGCCAGTGTTTTTGGAGTTATTTAGCAGTGTTTAGTGAGTGAAACACTCACCCCGCACCATAACCGGGTCACCTTGCTGAAGACACTTTCCCTGGGAGCTGAAATAGTCACTTTTCCTGATTAAAACTGGTTAAAAAAAAAAGAAAAATAATTTATGTCGGTGGTTAGAGATTAAATAGTCTGCAATACTTCAAAAGCCTGTTTACCTGCGATTCAAAACCAGTATCCTGTGATCAGAGAGATAAGCTGTCTCCGCGCTGTCTGCTGATCACCCCTTTCCTAAGGCCTCTCCCCCCTTCACTTGGAGTTTTCCTGGAGTGTGAAAGGATGCGAGGTTCGGGTCTGTCCCTGCACATTTCCACGCGGTTTTTGCCGGCCTCTACCGTCCTGCACGGCAGATAATGTTTCAGCAATTCAAGATTTAACAGCTGCTGCCAGGAGCTGCAATTGGATAATCTCGGGGCCGCCGCTGCTGCTTTGAAGTTACCGAGTCCCAATAAAACCCCTCGGCTCTGAGCGCTGCCTTTGGGATTATGACCAATTCATGGGGAGATCTTTTGAAAATACTGAAATATATATATATGCTGAAATATTGGGAGAGATTGCTGCTCAAACCAGCTGGAAGCAGCAAAGCAAAACTTTATCCTTCAGGGCAGCGTGGAGTAGAAAGGGAGAGATGAGTTTGACCCGACATCCTTTGGTGTTTCTCGTGGCTGCCGTTGGAGCAGAAAGAAGCTCAGGGCCTGGCAGCCACTTCCTGAGAGCACAGAAAAATCACCTACATTTACTGCAGGTCGTGTTGAGATGGGGGATGTGAAAAACAGAGTTCGCTTTCCTGGTAAATTTTAAGAGATAGGTTTGATAATAAAAAAAAATAAGACAATTAGGAAACAGATTGGGCAAAAAGAAGTACGACTGGGTGAGTGACTTGGTATTCAGCCAAGTCCACAACCTGCTATTTCAGAGGCTTTTGAAAAACACTTTTGCTATCGTATTAATTCGTTGAATATTCATATTTTTTTATAAACTAGTTTCCATATTCCAGGAACTGTTTTGCATGGTCTTTCCTTGGGTCTGCCTTTTTAGAGCAGGAGTGTTTTTTGGCTGTGCCTTCATTATCACCTCCAGCTCAGGCCTTGGTCCACACTTTCTTCAGATGGTGGAGGCTGATAGTTGGTGTCTCAATAGCAGGGTCTTCTGTCCATGTTCACTGGATGTTATCCCGACCAAGCAGACAGGTTAAACACACCATATTAATACAACAGGACTCCCTAATATAACACATACAGCATTTATTTCGATATTTGCCAAAAGCCAATGATATAATATAATATAATATATTTACAACAGGGGAGCTCTGACATCACAACTCATCCATCTGCTCAAGTGCTAAAGAAGAGATGGGAGAACCTCCCCTGCTGGACAAATTCCAGCAGAGGAGGCAAGAAATCCAGAGCTAGGGAAGGATGATGCAGTGACTTATTTCCTCCTCAAAAGAAATCCTCATCTCTGACAGTAACCAAGAATTTCTTAAATAGAAAATGCTGAAGCTGAGCTACTGAGGGGAGGGGGGCATCGACACTGATAAATATTTACTTGAAAATATGGTCCGAGTTGAAAGTTAATTGAAATGCTGAAGCTTTGTTTGCTCCCCCCTTCAGCACAGCTGAAACAACAAAACCAGTCAGGCAACTTTTCTTTTTCTTTTTTTTTTTTCCCTCCTTCTNTTTTTTTTCTTTTTTTTTTTTTTGGTCAGGTATGTGTGAATTACTGACGAAAAAGCTTCGGGGTTCTCAGAAGAGCTGCAACACCCCAGAGATTTCTCCCAGCTCCAGACGGGGTGACTTCATGAAATATCCTGGGTGCTCTTTTTATGCATCTGGTCTGTGGTCAGACACAGAATTGAGTGTGAAAACACTTGCCCCAAACATTCAGAGCTTTACAAACCAGAGTTTAAGGTTCTCATTGGTGAGGCTGAAGGGCCTGGGTTTGTTTTTTGCTGCACACCTCCCCCTTACAGAAAGGAGGAGAGTGGAGATAAAAATTGTGTTCTTTTTGCTCCACTCCCTCCTCTGTTTGTCTTCTGGATAAAACGAAATTGCTGAAATTCCACCGTGGGTTGTAACGTTTTTGTAGAATGCTCCTGTTCAGTAACTTCGGTTTTTTACATATTTAAAACTTTTTCTTAAAGCTTTTCACAGAGTAGCTGTAATTCCATCAGAGGAATTCCATGAAGTGCTTTCACGCCTCTTCTGCATAAGGGTTAGTGCTAAATAAAGGCCACAGCTTCATTTCACAGCTGGAAAACGTCACCACGGAGCCCTGCAAGGCACCTGGACATCGAACTTTCCACCTGCAGCCCGGGCTGTGTGCTGGGAGTGGGCAGGAAAACCTCCCCGAGCCCATCCCATCCTTCCCTGGCTCTCTCCTGGGGGCTGGAAGCAGAACCCCCAGGACAAGGTGGAAGAGGAGGTGGAAAGGAGAAGGAACAATGCCTCAGAATATCCCGAATACCGAGGATTCTTCTTCCTGCTGACTCTTCACATTAACGTCATTTTACCCGTGTTACCTGAACTAAACCCAGCAGCAGCTGATATATCCCATAATACCATCCTTCCCTCACTCTGGTGTAAATGCAGATTAAATTTAGAGTTGAAATCCTGATTATCTTGGCCCAAAGTAACCCAAAGAGGACAAAGCCCATAGGTGGAGATTGGTGAAAATGAAGAAACCCAAATAAATGAACTGTCCCTATTTACAGGGATTGTGGTGACAGGAGAAGGGGGAATGGTTCCAGACTAAAAAACCCAAATAAATGAACTATTCCTATTTACAGAGAACTGTGGTGGCAGGAGAAGGGGGGAATGGTTCCAGACTAAAAAACCCAAATAAATGAAATTTAGAGGGAACTGTGGTGGCAGGAGGAGGGGGAATGGTTTCAGACTAAAAAACCCCAGATAAATGAACTATTCCTATTTACAGGGACTGTGGTGACAGAAAATGGGGAAATGTTTTCAGACTAAAAAAGCCAAATAAATGAAATTTACAGGGATTGTGGTGGCAGGAGAAGGGGGAATGGTTTCAGACTAAAAGAGAGGAGGTTGAGGTGGGATACTGGGCCGGAATTCCTGGCTGGGAGGGTGGGGAGGGGCTGGGAAGGAATTCCCAGGGAAGCTGTGGCTGTTCTGGATCCCAGGCAGTGCCCAAGGCCAGGCTGGGACAATCTGGGATGGTTGGAAATGTCCCTGCCCATGGTAGGGGTGGCACTGGATGGGCTTTGAGGTGCCTCCAACCCAAACCATTCCCGGATTCCCAGTATTCCCAAAGTGATCTCCCAACAGAGGTGAGGGCAGAGAGCACCGACCCTGCTGAGAAAAGCTGTTTTTAAAGAAGAATTCGATCTGAAAATCCCCCTTCACACTAAATGGACTGAGGAACATCCCATGTGGAACAGACTGTTCTGTTTCAGAGAAGTTTTGTGGAGGGTTTTTTCCAGCACAGGTCTCTCAGCCCGCCCTTTTCAGTGGGAAAAAAAAAAGGAAGAAAATAGAAATGATTGTCCCGTGTGTTTCTGATAACAAGTGAAGGTTCTCGTGTGTTTCATACACGGAGTGGGGTGATGCACACCAGGATGGGGGTGACACAAAGGTCTGTGCTAATATTCAAAAAATACCTGTAAGCGATGAGGNGGGGGGGTTTTATTTATTTTTTTATTATTTTTGGGGGGCTTTTTCCCCCCCTCTGCAAAGAGCTGTTTAAACATCTGACAGAATAACAACCAGCAGCACCCCAGAGTGTCTCTTTGATTGCTGTTCCGTGAGCTCCCAGGTAAACTTTTCCCACTGCAGCACAAAGGAGCCATTCAGGGCCCCACGAGGCCACGCTCAGAACAAACCCAGCCAGGGAAACTTTGACCCCACGGCATGAAATCATAAATTGATATCGTTTAGGGACAAATGCAGCATCTTATCCCGCGTTTATTGCCTCCAAGGGCAATAAAATAAAGATAAATGGGAGGGATGAAAGGCTGCTGGTGGGGCTGATCGTATCAACACCTGAGTGTTAGATGGAGTCCAAGGAAAGCAGAGTCCAAGGAAAGCTCAGCCAGGGATGTGTCATCTGCCTTCTAGACAAAGCTTTGAATATATTAAAACCACTTTGTATTAAAAAAACCAAAACACCTTTTCATTGTCCTTCTGAGGCTTCCTGTTGAAGCATCCTCGTCCTGCGGCTCTGCAAGGCTGAGAAATGAAACGACAGAATCGCTGCTATTTTTGGGGCTGTTTTTCAAGAACTCACAGGTTGTTCTGGGGACGCAGCAGAAACTCGAGACCGAATCTGCAGAGCTCTGAGTTTCTCGGGTTGTGTTCTCAGGAGCCTGCGGTGCCTTCAGAAAGTGGAACAAGTGCCTTGGCATTTTGGAGAGCGGCTGCAGAAACCTCCTGGCATTTTGATTTGCACAGACCTGTTTTGTTCTCCGCCTTGAAGGGCTTCAGGGTTTTCCAAAGGGTGGAAATGGCAGATTTGTGGTGCTTTTCTTTGGCCAGAGCAAACCTCTTTTCGCCCCCAAGCACCCGGTCGGGCTGGGAGGTTCTGTGTAGCACAGTGGGAGATTCTCCACCTGCAGGTTGAAAACTCGAGGTAATGAATGAAAAAAATGGGTGAAAAAAACCTCAGCGTAAGCACTAAGCTGCAGACAGTCCACCTTGATAAGGAAAAGCGAATCAAAAATCCCATTTCAGAGGGATAAACTGTGCAATCAAGGAAAAACTGTGCTGTAACAACTGGGATTTTAATCTCCTGAAGACATCAGGAACAGAGGATGAGGCGGGCACTTAATGATTTATTTTCCTAATTTCAGAATGTGCCTTGTACCTTCTTTTCCCCTGGTGAGAACCCATTATTAATATTTACAAGCAATTCTCCAGCAAGCAGGTAAAGGCTCATCATCAAATCAAATCAAATCACCGTGCTCCTGATGGCACTCCATGAGATGAGCACTTTATTAGGGAACAAAAGCTTCCAGAGAGATTATTTAATGAGGAGTACATCAGTTTCTTTAATACTTCCATGGTAATTGCTAGCGAGACAATTATTTTCCTTGCCCAACCATTCTCCCTCCCCTAGTGAGCACTGTTGTACTCAATGCTTAGAGCGTGATGTAATTACTCAGAGTTCATTAATAGGCAATATTTCTGGTGCTTTCATTAAGGCAGAGCCGTGCATCTGTTTGAAGAGGAGTGTATAAATCAGCACAGAGTTTGTGTTATTTTGTTTGACTGTTAAGAACAACCTGAGCCTTCAATAAATGGAAGAAACCTGACTCTGGTGCTGTGAGCAAACCTCTGTCTCTCAGCACATCTGCTCCACTTCACTTTCCCGCCAGTCGGGCAAGGACGATAATTCCCCAGCCTCGCGGGGAGCTCTGAGAATTCAGTGCTGAGCAATAATAAATTACTGATACTCTTTTTAAAGCCCTGCCAGGCAGTGCTGAGCAGCGATAAGACACCATGATAAGGCCAGAGGGACAGAGGGACAGAGGGACNTCCCAGCAGGGGAAGAGCTGTGCCAGGGTGTTGGAGCCCTGGGCACTGAGAATTCCAGACTTTCTGTGCTCACAGGCACTGACCCCCAAGCCAACACTGCATTGGACCAGAGGCCGTGGAAAAGGCTCCCAAAATTGAGTGACAGCACCGGGATTGTGGGTGTGGAGTTTGAATAGAAGTGTGGGATGTCACAGGGTGGAAAACTTAAGAGTTTAAGGGTTTAGAATATAGTAATATAGACATAAAGCAAGATGGAGGATTTAGGCTGAATCCTTTTTCACCTTCTTCTTCACGGGTCTGTGGGTAGAAAAATCCACATTGGGGGCCACGGGTGGTTGGTTATTGGGTTAAAAGTAAAAATAATTTAGGTGTCCTTTCATAATTGGACAGTTTATCCTTAAAAGGCCTTGTGAAGAAAAAGATAGAGGCTGTTTTTTACTTTGTTAGGCAGAACTCACAGCTTGTGAGACTGTAACAGAGATAAGAGTTAATAAACACCTGAGTTTGAACACAAAATCCGTCTCTCGAGCATTTAATCCCGATTCTAACTGAAAAGAAGATAAAAACAACAGCAGTGACCATCATTCTGGGGTGTCTTTTGCCACCCTTTCCACCACAGGACTTCTCTGAGAAGTCTTTCCAAGTGGAAACCACGAGCCCCTGCAGGGATTTATGTGGCTGGAAGCAGCAGTGAAACGTTTCCCCCCACTGCAGCCACGCTCCCCATGGGGGATTCCAGGTTTGGACCAGGCTAAGGAGAACCAAAAAGGTTCAAAAGGCAGGTCCAGAAAGGCAAATCAGGGAGGTGGTCCCGTGGGTAACAGAGACAGCATCACCCACCAAGTGAGTTCAAGGCACCTGCTGCATCCTGAAACACCAAACCAGCCTTGTCCTCTTGGCTGAGCCCTGCAGATCAGCAGTGACCTCATCCTCTGATTAAAGACAGCGTGCACCAATTTCTCTAAAACATTACAACTCTCCTTAAGACGGATTTCCAGTTCTGAAGCCCTTTGAGCCTGTCTGCCCCCAAAAGGCTCAGTCCTTTTCCAATTCAAGCAGCCAGAACGGTGGGAAAAGCAGTGCTGATGCAGAGCAGGAAAACACGGGATTTTTTCCTCAGCGTTCCACGTGGGGCCAGGATTGGCTGCCAGTAAGGAGAGAAAAGAAGGTCCCAGCTCCCTCTGCAGCAGGATTGCTGCACAGAGCACTCCGAGTTTCCCCTCTTTGGTTTTGCATGCGAGGGGCTGATAAAGATCTTTTCCTCCAGTTTCATGTTTGCGTGGTATTCTTGTGTAATGGACAAACCTGTTTGGCTACAGATCCCTCCGTCTGGCCTGATTAATGCCCCTCCTCTCTGGACCCCACCAGGGAATCTGAGAAGCTTTTGGTGCTTTTTAGGCCACTTGTTGCCTGATCTGGGCTGTCCTTCTCTGTTTCAGCTGAGGATTGCTCAAAACCCAGCGGCCTGTGCATTGCTTAAGGTTTTGCTCAGCTTCTCTGTTCTCCAGAGCAGCTTTTCCTTGAATTGCTACTGAAACCAATTTCAGGAATAATCAGCTCTTACAAGAGTTTAATGGAGGAACCCCAAAGTCTCCTCAGCCGAGGATTCCGAGCCCTGTATGTGCAGGGAAGCAAGAGAAGCACAGCTGTTACAGACTCCAGAAAATTTTGCCTTGCCAATTCCCTATCAGCCTTTCCAGTGAACAGGAAAACTGGGATGTCTGTCCAGGTTTAAAAGGAGGAGACAGCACTGAAGAGAGCAGAATGCTCCAGCATTCCAGCCCCAGTGTGAGGCAGTGTGGCTGCAGAGTCTCTCCTGGGGCACAGTCACCCCCAGAGGGGTTGGATATCCATTAATTCCCCACAAGCTGAAGAAAATAAGCTCAGCACAAGGTGAGTTAGGCCTGTCCCGTGGAGCTGCTGCAGCCTGGAGAACCTGGGCACGCCAGGCGTGGAAAGGTGATTCAATAAAGTCACCTGGATGTGACGTCCCCACAGAGACTGTTGCTGCAGCAACAAGACTTTCAGCTCCTTGAGTCAGCTAAAGATAAATAATACCAGGAAAAAGAGATTCTGCTTCCCAAGGCCTTGTGAAATGTCCAAGAAAAGCCCATTCCACCTGAGGAGAACTCGGGGTGAGTGGTGCTGTGCACACCCAGCAGGTGAACAGCACTGCAGGGCTGCAATCACCACTTTTTCCTTGACCCTCATTCTGAGGCAGCTCATCATCCTCTCCATTACCAACCACCCCCTAAAAAAATACCAGAGGGAAAGAAACCAGTGCATTTGGCTACAACGCACTGTTTTGAATGGCTGAGAGAGAAATGGGGGTGGGAAATGAAAAGTGTATTTATTGCCGATTCTCACGATGAGATTTGACAGATAGCATTTGCCTCCAACCTTTCAAGCCAGAAGTGGAACAGATGTTCATGAAAAGCCAGTTAATTTCCTGCCATTTGTGAACTGATTAGAAACCGAAACATTAGCACGCTGACACTTCTTTATTTTTAATCTTGCTCGTGTTTTGAGAGGAAAAGAACCGCCGGGAGCTAAGGTCTGGTTTTCAGACAGGAATAGCTGCACATTTTTGTTTCCTCTTTTAACCCCAAACCTCGCTGTTAAGGAAATGGGAAAGAGCCAACCTGAGGCTGCACTGGCAGTCACGACCTGGGGCTGGTACAGCTTTGCCAGGGAATGAGGAAGAGGAGGCTGAGCTTCCACACACCCCCAGCTCTTGTTACTGCTGCTGAGTCCCTGTACAAAGGCTCTACAACCGGTTTCCAACAGCGAGTAAACAGGCTGGAACGCTCCTACAGGTCACTGTCAAAAACAAAGCGTTCTGCCCTGCAGGGAGGAACAAGGAATGAGGAACCCTCCTGGTTTTAGTTTTCAGCACTCTTGTCACTGAGCCTCTGCTCTGAGAGCTCCCAGACCAGAAATTCAGGCCCAAACACAAATATGGCAAAAGCAGGTTTGATTCTGTTCAAAACTGAACCATGGCCCCAGATCTAATTCAAGGAAACAACGTTTCTGGACTGCACTGAATCCCAGCGGGAGAACTTTGGGCACTCATTATCAGTTATTGACACTTTCCCTGCCCCAAGAAAGAGGATTTTACTCTCTTGGGTCAGATGGGGCATGTTACTCCAAAGTAAATCCGGGCAGAAAGTTCCTGACAAAGCAAGGTTTTGTTGGGCAATCACAATTTGCCAAGGCTGGGATCTGTTATTTCAAACATCCTGGGGTTGACCAGGCTGGGGCAGCTCCAGCCCCGGGCTGGGGCAGCTGCTGGGCCACTCCAGCTCCTGCCTTTTCCCTGCTGTCCTTGTCAATATTCCTGAAGGGCTGGGGAGCTGCTTCCCAGCCAAATCAAAAAAAAAACAACTTCATCTTCCCGGCACCCAAAGCAAGTTGGAAATGAGCGAGGAATCAAAAAAAGGGAAAGGAAACAAACAAGGGAAAGGAAAGCTTGTGAATTACAAACGCTGCTTTTCAAGGCAGCTGTATTTGAGAGTAATTACAACCAAAGGAAACAAGAGGTCGGTGTCTAAAACCAGGATTTAAGAGGAAAATCGGTCAGGAGAGATTTATATTTCAATATTATATCTATTTTTCCTAAGCTGCACTTACATCCACAGCTGGAAAAGCACGTGGATTCAAGCGTGGAGCACAAACTTTGCTTCTCAGCAGCCTGAGCAGCACAAATGTGCCCAGACAGAGGGATCAGGGAGCAGCGGGCTGAGGTGTGTGCTCCTGTGTCCTCACACGCGTGTGTGCGTGAGGCAGGGCTCACAAACCACAGAAACGCACAGCTGGGCACTTCAATCCATTAAAAATTAAAAATTAATCGGTTAAAAAGCAAAAAAGATCAACAAGAGAAAGGTGGGATGAGTGTGACTCGGCCAAATTACGACTAAGGGAGGATATAACAACAGTTTCGCAGCGGCAGAGCTCCGCGCTGAAAAACAAAAGTTTTGTTCCCTCACACAAACTTTCCCTCCATCCTTCCCCCCCAAGGTGAGCCTCTGGAAAAGCAGCGTTGTGTCGCAGCCCGAGTTTCACGTTTTAGCAACAGGTGGTTGGGTTAATCCTCCAAAGCAGCCCGCAGCACACACACACACACACACACACCAGGATTCTGAACGCTGCTTTTGCTGCTCGGAATCGCCAACACACCCAAGAGCTTAAAGGTTATGAAACCTCGGCGGCGAAACTCTCCTGAGGATGTTACACAAACCATCCCCTCCGTGCTTCATCCTGAACCTCCGCGCCACACCCGAGCCTGGAATCAATCCCGGCACCGAGCTGCTGCCGGCAGCACGACGCACATAAAGTTTAAAATAAATTTAAATTGGAGTAACTGGCTCGCTAAAGGCGGGGCTGGCGTTATCCCCCGGAGTTCAGCCCTCCTGTTAAAATCGCGCGGTTCCCCCTTAAATTCCTTCCCTTGCTCCGCTTTTAAGTTTTCTCCTCACTTTTTAATTCCTTTCTTCTTCCTACTTCTACCAGCACTCCTCGGCTTCCTCCCTCTCCTGGGGGAGGGGAAAGGGAAGAATAAATGCTTTGTTGTTGTTCCCTTCCCCCAGCCTGTAAAGTTTGCTTCTCATTTCCTCCTGGAAAACACCATTTCCCTTTGGAAAACACCATTTTCCCTTGGAAAACAGCATTTCCCCATGGAAAACAGCATTTCCCCATGGAAAACAGCATTTCCCCTTGGAAAACACCATTTCCCCTTGGAAAACTGCATTTCCCTTTGGAAAACAGCATTTCCCCCTGGAAAACTGCATTTCCCCCTGGAAAACACCGTTTCCCTTTGGAAAACATTATTTCCCCTTGGAAAACTGCATCTCCCCATGGAAAACACCGTTTCCCTTTGGAAAACATTATTTCCCCTTGGAAAACTGCATCTCCCCATGGAAAACTGCATTTCCCCACGGAAAACAGCATTTCCCTCCGGAAAACTGCATTTCCCCATGGAAAACTGCATTTCCCTCTGGAAAACTGCATTTCCCCATGGAAAACTGCATTTTTCCCTTGGAAAACTGCATTTTTCCCTTGGAAAACTGCATTTCCCCTTGGAAAACTGCATTTCCCCAACTATTGGAAGAAACGCTGCGATTTTTAATTGACAATTGGACGTTTGAGGAAGAGACGGGAAAGGGGGAGGAAAGGCGGATTTTGTGGGGGAAAGGATGAATCAGTTTGGGGTTTTACTTGTTGCTGGACCTGTGAGGGGAGCAGGACCCTGACCACTCCCAGCGGGGACAGCCCAGCCACCCCAAATGAGAAGCCACAGGAGCCACCTCAGCTCCATCCTCCTCTGGAGGCCTTGGAGGGTTCTTTGCTTCTCTCTGCGGGGGGAATTTCCTCTTCCCGCTATTTCTGGAGGGATCAGGCAGGAAAACCCCTCAGCGCAGCCCTGCCTGCCCCAAAGCCATCCCCACAGAGGTTTAGAATTCCAGGCAGCCTCTCCAGCGTTATCTGCCGCCTCCTGTGCCAGCCCCAGCTCCTGTCCCAAATTTAAAAAAAAATGAAATTTGTGGTTTGAAATTTATTGTCTCACATAGATCATAAGTGCCCTCGAATTAAATCACCATCAGACACCGCAGGAAAAAAAAATTGACAGAAGTCACTGATTAATATTAGAACCATTCAGGAGCTCTTTTGTAACTGGATTATTTAAAAAAAAAAAACAAACCACAAAACAAACAAACAAAAAAATCACACAAAACCCCCCAGGATTAATTTGCACAACTGTTGCAATCTTTAGACAGAAGTTTAAAAATCCCAGTCTTATCGCTTTCAATTAAAAATATTCCTAATGTTTCTATATGCGCCTAATTTGATTTTTAAAATTCCCTCTTCATGCCCATCAGTTTATAGAGCTCTGTTGCTAATTCAGGGAATAGAAGGTAAATTAAGTAAATAAATCTATTTAAAAGCAAAAGGAAGATGGCAAAAGAAAGGTTGGATGAGTGTGACTAGACCAAGTTATGACTAAGGGAGGATATGACACCAACCTAAAATATTTGATGTGTCTCAAGCTGTAGAGATTGGCACAAGATTTATTCTGGATTGATCCTGGTAATAAATTTTGATAATAATTCTGAAATAGGGTTCCCTAAAGCGACTCCAGCAGGAGATGGGGAAGATGCTGACGATTCCTTCTGTTCCCAAAGTGCAACCAGCTCACTCCAAAGAGGGAGAGAATAAAGAAAAAAACAACACCCAAACACCTCAGAGACCCAGCTCCTCCATAAACAAAGATCTTATCCCAGCACAGCTTTGATCCTGAAATGCAGAAATGATCCAACACTCAGAAATCCACTGCAGGCTCTGCTTCTGCCACACACTGACCTCGTGTGCTCCTCACTCCAAAAGTGGAGTTATCCCAGCAGAATGATTAAATAAATCTTTCCTAGGAGTTGATTTTCATATATCAATACTGTCACAGGTTCACTATTTTCCTAACTTATCTCGTTTTTAATTTAAAAATAGATTTTTAAAATTGTCCCTACGGTCTATTTAAAAAGGCTGTTTAAAATCAGGGTATTGAATGAACGTGAATGGAGGCATTTACTGGTTTACACCAAGTCTGTGTTTATGTCACAAAATCAAAGTTTGCTGGCACTGGTTTGTTATATTTATGTTGCATGAACCCAGCCTAGTCAGATGCATTTATTTTAGGCACTGCAGTTTTAAGGGGTTGTGTTTTGTTCTAACTGAATCACAACAAGATTCAGCTCGTTCTTTCTCCCTTCCCAGAGCCACCTAAACCACGAAAATAAAACTACGGCGCTGCAGAAAATCTGACTTTGCATGAAGACACTGAATTTGCTGGACCTATTCCAAATGTTAAAAAAGTCTCATGTATCCAGACTTGAAAACTCTATTTTTTTTCTTTTTACAACTGATAGAGCTGTAGCCCAAACTACAAAACAAACAGACAAACCCAAATACCACGGGGGGGTTTTATTGCTAAAATCGGCCGAAATGTCAGCTCCTCAAACCTTTGTGGGTTTGACCTGAGCACAGTTCTGGTTACAGGGGTGCGATTTCATAAAGAACTTTAGCTCCAAGTCCTGCAGATCACCAGCCCCTGATTTCCTCCGGGTGAATTACCCAGTTTGGGGATCACCTCCAGGAACAGCCCTGGCCGCTGAGGGGGTGGCACGGGGCGCTCTGCCTCTCCTGATTTACTGCTGGACGCTTTACAGGCATCCCAAGCAGGAATGCTCAGATGGAGCTGGAAACCAAAGGTGTGGAAATACAAAGGAAAAAAGGAAGGTTTGTGCACTGCTGGTCTCCAGGACCCCGAGGAGAAGCAGCTCCAGCAGGAGCTCCTGAAGCCAAACTGAGTTTTGGGGGCAGGAGTGGGCAGGGAAAGTCTTCTTGGGTCAGTTCTCAGGAGCTGGGGGTTATTTGCATAATAGGTCAGATAATACGCAAGGCCTGCGAATCTCTTATTTCTGTCATCAAACAGGAAACAGAAATGACAGAACGTGACTTGTGGCAGATCGTGTGACAATAAAACTGAACAATTTTGAAGCAGCTCCTGGACCACGGAAAAATCACAGGACTGGGCTTGTTTGCACGAATGATTTGACAAATCATTGTGAATAAATCAATTTGAATCAAGTGGTTTTAAATGAAAAAAAGGGTTCGATTAGATTGTTCATGATGAGTGTGTCAATAATTTCTTTATTTCGTTTTATTCCATAAAATACTATTTTTCATCTAAACTATCCAATACCAAAGTTCAACTCATTTAAGCATTAAATGGTAAAGTGAGGCACAATGAATGAGATTTTAAGTGAAGAAGAACAAAGTTTTGAGCCTCTTGCAGTCCAGATTTGGATCACTTCTTTCACTCAGCCCAATCTGCTCATTCCAAACCCAAACCTGACCCTCACTGACATTATAAATGTCCCTTCCCCTACTCCAATACTGTGAGATTTGGGGATTTTTTTGCTTTTCGAGCACACAGGCTGGGGACAGATCCCCAAATCTTCTGGATCAAGTTCCAGAATTGGGGGTTGTGCCTCCGTTCTGTTGTCCCTTGGTAGGCTCTGAAGGGGGAAGTGCTGTCCTTGCTCCAAAAATAAATCACAATCCCAAAAACAAATCACAATCCCAAAAATAAATCACAATCCCAAAAATAAATCACAATCACCCTGCCCGATATCGATGGTTTGGTTCCAGCTCAGCTGACGGCGACAGCCACTGCTGCACTCCTGCTCTCCTCGGCCAGCTACCATTGCACCGCTACCTGATTAATTAATTAATTATGGCCATAACCGGGCAATTACGGACCTCACAGAGCAGCCTCGCAGTTCCCTGGCTGCTACCTGAGCTGAGAGCACTCACCTGACTGTGCCAGCGGGATTAAACACAGTTACGGCCCCTAAATCACATTTAAACCACAAATAGTTCTCTTTGCTCCCCCATGTACCATCATCCGCCACCAACACGGTTTCTATTTGGCAAGAGCCCCCCCTCAGTCATTCCCAGGGGTCGCAGCTTTCCCTGGTGGGTGGCGGTGCGGGGGAATCTCACCCCGGGAGGTTTCGGGGCTGGGGCAGGTTTCAGGCGGTTTCCTGAGCAGGCTGCGGTGAGAACAGGCAGCAGTTTCTCTTCAAAGCCGCGTGGTGAAGCTCTCAGGTGAGCGCCTTTCCTCCCCGCCACGGGCTTGGTCCCTCTCCCCAGCAGCAGCAGCATCGCTTTAATTTCGTTCTGACTCTGTAAGAGAACAACAATAGCACATTCACGGCGGCACAAAAAGTGGCTTCCGTGTTATGGCATCGCCCACATCGTTCCTGACCTTTTTGTTTCTTCTGCATTTGAAAGACAAAGGCAGGATGGAGCAGGGGGAATATATCTTTTCATATACATCAGGCACTTGTTCTCATTTCTCCTCTCTGCTTTTAATTTAAAAGCAGTTCTGTGGGGCTTCCTTAGCATTCTGTCACACTGTGCAGAGCTACATTTTTGGTTTTAGCTGCATTATTTGTTCTTTCTGCCCTAATCACCTCAGTTTTTGCAAGGATCAGCCTCTCATTTCCCCTTCACCATCACCCCTTTCCCGACACTCCTTGGCTTTTCTTTGCCCCACATCAGCTTTCCACCAGTGGGATCCCAATAAAGGCACCCAGTGGGATCCCAGTAAAGGCACCCAGTGAAATCCCAATAAAGGCACCCAGTGAAATCCCAGTGAGGCCCCAGCAGGTCCCAAGAGGAGCTCCCTGGGTCAGAAATTGGGATTAAACCATCCAGGGGCACTGCTTTACTCCTCACGAGGGAGGGCAGGATTCACAGGAAACCTGAACAGGGATCACCAGACACAACGTGAACTGTAAATCCTGGAAAACATCCAAATATTCCCAAAGAGGAAGCAGAAGATGGCCGGGGAGGTGTGGGGGGTGCTGGGCCGGGGTGAGCCCTGCTCTCGCTGAGGCTGCAGGAGTTTGTTTACCCAGAGCTGTGCAGAAACTGCTCCGAAAACATCCCGGAGGAGCCTTTCGTGATCCTCCCCCCGGGATGGGAGAGATCCTCCCCCCGGGATGGGAGAGATCCTCCCCCCGGGATGGGAGAGATCCTCCCGGAGAAAACAGAGGAGCTGGAATTCAGCACAAGGCTGAGCCCTGAGCGGCCATCCTCTGCTTCTGCTGGGGCTCCGAGTGGGATCCTGCACCCCAAACTGGGATCCTGCA
>VZDJ01000175.1:9697345-9748023 GCA_008694505.1 Cyanoderma ruficeps | reverse complement strand
AAAAAAAAACAAACCAAAAACAAACCAAAAACCTCTGAGCGCAACTGCCGGGAGCGCCGCAGAGCCCGAACCATCCCAGGAATTAGATCCAAGTGCCCTCTGCCGGCACCGGAGAGAGAGATGGGGCTGAGAACGGGGAGGGAGGAGGAAGTGATGTGAGGCAGGAGCCAAAGGAAATCGTGCCGGTGGAGCGGGGATGGCTGGATCCCCCAGCGGCCCGCAGGGCTGTCCCCGGGGCTGTAACGCCCAGGACATGCCAAAGGACATTATTAATAAAGAATATTTCACTGGGCTGTGGGATCTGCTTCGGGGGCGGGGAAGGGGAGAAAACAAAACTCTTTTTGGTGTCATGTCGGCGTTAGGACAGAATATCGCTCGATTTTTTTACATTTAAAAAAAAAAAATCATTTTTCGCCTTTTCAGTTTCTCATCGGAAAAAATTAGTGGCGGAGGCGAGGAAGAAGAAACCTTCTGGGTTATTCAGCACTTTGTGTCGTTATTTTAAAGCCGGATTGTGCAACAACGAGGTTACCACACGAATCCTGGAAGAAATTATATCGTCTGTGCTTATGGGAACTGAATCCCTGAGTGCCAGGAATGCCGGGACGGGGAGTGTGTGCACACACTGACACAGCCCTTCGTGGAAAAGCTGTTTGGGGCAGACGTTTCTGCACAGAACAGAAATCTCTGCACAGAACAGAAATTTCTGCATAGAACAACTCCTTCCTGCCCCGATAGAACACCAGCATCTCTGATTTTATTGCTGACACGGAGTTTGCAGGGTGAGGAATTCCTTGTCAAACAGAACTGCAGGAAACTGGGATTTATATTGAGCTCAGTGATCCACAGGATCTTCTCCACTGCCTCCAGAAAACTTCAACTAAACTATTATGGATTATGTATTTATATTATAAATGTATGTATTATAGATTAACTACAGTACCAGCAGCAGGGCTATGGTAAAAAAAAAAAGAAAAATAAAGCAGCAAACTTTGATAACATTGAGATTTTATTGAGCTCAGTGATCCACAGGATCCTCTCCACTGCCTCCAGAAAACTTCAGCCAAACTATTATGGATTATAGATTTATATTCTAGATATGTATAAATGAACTACAGTGCCAACAGCAGGGCTGTGTGTAGGAAGAATAAAGCATTCTCCTCCTGGAGGAGTCTGATTTGAAGTCAGCGCTGCAATAATTTGCAAAAGCTGCCAATTAATTTTATTCTTTTTTTTTCCCTACAGACGGTTAACAGCAAAATCTAAATCCAGGCTAACAACTGGAATAAAAATCTCGCTTGAAATATCTGAGATGGCTGTTGGTGACAACAACCAGGCTGCTGCATTAGTTTTATCAATCTCAGATTGCAGCTTGAGATCCTTCAGGAGCACTTTGTGTTCCCTTGTTGGCAGGGCAGAGCTCAACTGAACGTATCAAGAAGTCAGATATGAAAAAGCACTTAGATGAATGTGGGTGATGCCTGGAGTCCAACAATAAATTGAAAACAGACAATATTCCACAAAAACAGTGATTTGTCCCCAGACTTCCGAATCCAGTTCCAAACCAGCTTCATATTTTTTCACCTTTTATAGGAACTAACGGTACAGCCTTATGAAAAGTCAAGTAGGAGTAAATTCAAGGCAAAGGAGAAGTTGAAAACGAGCTGACAATGTCAATTTGGGGTGACCTCCCCAACATCTCAGTGCCAGAGGATCTGCATTTATAAAATACTCGGTTCTTGGAGAAATTACAGGCAGAACCCCCCAGATTTGGAGCCTGCATAATCAGTAGTTGCTCAGGAAACTCTTGGCAGCCGCGTGGCCGTGAGAACAAAGCTGCATCTGTGAACAACAAGCCTGAGGAACACGTTCTGCAAACCCCGAAATTCTATTTCCAGCCTCCAGTCCAGACCTTTACGAGCGATTCTGCCAGGGAGCAGCAGGAATTTTTCGTGCAATGTTTGTTTCCAAGTTCTCCAAAGCACCTACTCCGTGTAAAGGGCTGGGGATAGCAACTGCCATCTTTGCCCTGTCGGCAGAAATTACATTTTTCCCTCTTTTGAAGCTCAAAAAACGAGGCACAGACTGGAGGGAAAATGAGGAAATTTTTCTGAATTTTTCAGCATAAGGTTCAGTTTCAAGGTTGTTTTTTTTTCTCCAAGCTAGAACAATGTGCTGTGCAGGAGACGAGATGAGGAATGCTCGATTTGGGGCTCAGTTAAAACAAACAACTTTCTCTAAAAGCACATGCTTTGTTTCAAAGTGACGTTTGGTCAAAGCCTCCTCGGTGTCCATATTGTGTTACATCAGTGCAGGTCAGCTCTGACTGACACACAGGACCAGGGGGGAAAAAAGGAGATTTCCCTTAACCCTCACCTTGCCACAGCAAGAATTCAGGTTCCTTTCACACCATCTCTTAAACTCTTTGCACTAATCAAAGCAGTTACAAACTTAAGAGATGCTGAGAATTCTGTTTGTTGGGAATTAATAAAACAAAAACAGTTTCCCACCAAGATTAACAGGAATATTTCACAATTTCCTTCACCAAGAAAGCTTTTCTGGTGCTGGAATTCAGGTTCCTCTCACACCATCCCTTAACCTCTTTGCACTAATCGAGGCAGTTACAAATTTAAATTATGCTGAGAATTTTGTTTGTTGGGAATTAATAAAACAAACAGTTTCCCACCAAAATTAACCCAAGAAGGAATATTTCACAATTTCCTTCACCATGAAAGCTTTTCTGGTGCTGGAATTCAGGTTCCTTTCACACCATCTTTTAACCTCTTTGCACTAATCAAGGCAGTTACAAACTTAAGAGATGCTGAGAATTTTGTTTGTTGGGAATTAATAAAACGCAAACAATTTCCCACCAAGATGAACCCAAGAAGGAATATTTCACAATTTCCTTCACCAAGACCCTTTTTGGGTCTCTCAGAGGCTTTAGTGTCACATCTCCTCCTTCCCAGCACATTTTACAGAGAAAGACAACTTTAAAAACTCATTATTTCTGTGCTAAATGTTCCCCTGTACTTCCAGGCTCCACCAAATTCACATTTTAGCATTGCAGTTCACCTTTATTTGTATATTTGAGAAAGTCAAAGGGGTTGGTGCGTTCAGGGTTGGATCAGGTGGCCACGGGCACATTTTGGCTCCCAGCACAAGGGTGGGAGAGCAGAGGGATGAGCTGGGCACAGGTGGGCAGCACTTCCCAAAGGGTGGGGATGGAGCCAAGGAACTGCACAGCCCTGCCAGGGAACACCCCACAGACCACAGGGAATCACCCCACAGACCACAGGGAATCACCCCACAAACCACAGGGAATCACCCCAAAAGCCACAGGGAATCATCCCATAAACCACAGGGAACACCCCACAGACCACAGGGAATCACCCCAAAAACCACAGGGAATCATCCCATAAACCACAGGGAACACCCCACAGACCACAAGGAATCACCCCAAAAGCCACAGGGAATCATCCCATAAATCACAGGGAATCACCCCACAAACCACAGGGGAACCACCCCATAACCCACAGGGAATCATCCCATAAACAACAGGGGAACCATCCCACAAACCACAGGGAACACCCCACAAACAACAGGGACTCACCCCACAAACCACAGAGGATTCACCCGACAAACTCCAGGGGAGCCACCCCATAAACAACAGGGGATTAACCCCACGAACTCCAGAGGATACAAACCACAAGGGAGCCACCCCACAAACTGCAGAGAAAGGTGGAACCATAAACCCTCATCCAGCTGTCTCCTTGGGAAGGCACAAAAGACCGAAAAGGCCCCAAACACAGGAGGGTTCCCTGAGCTGGCTGGGCCCAGCCCTTACCTGCTCCTGGGCAAACCCGGCCCTCCTGCCTCCCTCCCCGTCCCCTCCGGGGGATTAAACCCCCCATCACCTCCCAAACTGGGCTGGGAGCAGCCCTGAACCCCTTCTGGCACCTGCAGACCCCCCAGCAGATTGACACGGGCAAAACCTCGTTTTTACCTGGCGGTTTTACTGTGGTAGGACAGTGTGGAGGCAACACAGTGGGAGAAGAGAGCAAAAAAATATTATTTTCAAGCATATCCACAATGGCAATAAAAGCCTTTGCATGGGTTCAGTCTCGCTGGAATTGAATTTGTGTGGTTGTGTCCCTGGCAGGGCTGCCCCACTCACTGCTGGGAGCACCAAAATCCTTCTGGTGTGGCCCAGTCCTGGGTTCTCAGGGTAAAGAGAATTTTTTCTATAACATCTGAGACTGGTTGTGCTCCGTGACCGGGGTTGTGAATATTGATACAGCATTTTGTGGCAATAAACAGGGAGTAATAAAGTAATCTAGCCCTGATTACTGAGTTTAGTGAAGGATTCCTGAACGGGGCATTTGATAATTATGTGACTTTTCAATATGTGAAGCAATGATTAAAAATAAAAACTAAAAAAATTAAAAAAAAAAAAGAAAAAAGATTGCTTCAGCTCAATTTTACAAGCAAAATTTTCGCAAGCAATTCTTTTCCTTCACTCATGGCAGAGCGAACCCACTGCCAGGGCTCAAAAGCTGCGGAGGAAAAGCCTCCTGTGATGACAGAGTCCCAACATTCTGGGCTACTTCACTTTAATTCACCAAAGGAATAAAATTTCAGCCCATACCAGCTCAGCATCTATTTCTCCAATGGACTCGAAAGCGCTGACAGCAAAAAAAAAAAGTGAAAACTGTGCAGCTTAATCCCCACTTCCCTCCTGTGCTCCAAAGGGCTCCAGTGAAGTCACCACACACATCCCTGAAATGGGTGAACAAAGATGAGTCCGCAGAATTCCCCTTTGTGTTTTAAATGTCTCGGCGTGCGGGGTTTGTTTTTATCCCGTGCCGAGAATAAAGGGCCTCGCTGCGTGTGCAGGTGGGTGAAGGGGCAGCGCTGGATTCTGCATCACCCGGGGTGTGATAAAAAAGGAATTTGGACTTTGTCCCTTTCCGCTTGAAACTCAAATCTCTGGTGCTTCCTGCGCAGGGGGTTCTTTCCTCTCGCCCTTCAGCAGGTGACAGATTCAATAGGAAACGATGAAAGAAAAGCGAGGAGCGGTGATAAGAGGTTTATTCTTCCCCGAGGCTTTGGATAATTTGTTTTCAGAAAGTGGCGCTTCTTTCAGGAATTCGTGTTGCATCTTCAGCCTCCGTCAGGGCCGCTGCAGAATTTCCTGTTTTTGTGTTCTCAGAACTGGCTGAGCTGCTGAAGTTGCCAGTAAAGCCCGGGGTGTGTTATCCAGAAGAGGTGGAGCCTATAACAAATCCAGATTCCTCAGCGATGTTCTCCAAGTGTGACTGTGCAGAATTCAGAGTTTTCCCACCCTCAGCACCGGGTCAATCCCCGCAGCCACAACCCCGCGGTGTTTATCTCCTGCCACATCATCCTGCCCTGCAGGAAACCATGGATTTTCTTGCTTTGAGTGGCTTTAAATCCAGCCGTAAACATTTACATCTGAAAAAGGTGTTCATGTGCCCTTTGAACGTGTGTCGTGGGTGCAGAGCTGTGAGACACAAACCCTGGAAGTCAGGTCCTGGCTCCGTGGGAGCAGACTCAGCTCCTAAAGGGAAGGATCTCAAACTTCCAAGGGGCAAGATCCTGCTCAGGTTCCCTGCTCTGAGGCCTGGCAGGGTCAGCAGGGAGAGATTTGGTGCTTTCCAGGCACCCTCAGAGGAGTTTATGGCTCTGCAGCCTGTCACTTTGATTATTTTTTTTTTTTTTTTAGCTTTTTGATGTTTGCATTTTTGTAGTAGAGGTTTTTACAGGTTTCAGGTAAACAAAGGTGATAGAATATAAACTGTCCATCGTGGCTATCACTCCTCTCTGGAGGAGGGACAATTGATGGACTTTTAGTTTGACCAGTGTGGTTGGAGAGGTGTCAACCTCATCCCCCAATCCCTGGTCATTGTCTAAAATCTATATAAATTGAGGTTTCAAATAAACTGCTCTGTTTTCTTGCCCTGACTGCTGACTGCGTGTGTGTCCTTCATTCCATGTCCTCTAGTGACAGCGTCCCTCCCTGGGAATGCCGAGAGTGGGATCAGAGCGGGATGGACACCTGGCACAGAGAGACCCTCCCTGGGACTCATCCTGAGGGGCAGATAAACCTCCGTGGGCTGTAGGCCAGCATTTCTTACACAGAAACTTGCCATTTCCCATCCAGTCCCTTTCATGTTCATCAGATGCTTCAAATCCCTCCAAAACGCCCACAGGGAACACACCCCGGGATCCTTGACGGGTGTGATCTGCTCCGGTTGTGCTCCCAACATCCCCTGCATAAAATGCATAAAACCAGAGCTCGTTTGTGGACAAACAGGCTCGAAATGCAATCCATGGCCTCGGCTGCTCTTTTCCTTCCTCCTGGGCTGCAGCCCCTTCCAAAGCTTTGATTTCCAAATGACCCGTTAAGCTTTCCTGGGCCCGGCCATGAAAGCTGCGCTTTAATGTTTCATTATATCACGGAAACTCGGCTGAACTGGGGGATGCCTCTCCTAAGACCTTTCTTCCTCTTGGGGCTCCACGTGTGGCTGTTTGATTGGGAAGGTCGAGCGGCTTTTTCAGAGCTGTTGGTGCTGCTGTGGGCAGGAGGAGCCAAACAAAGCCGGGCAGTTTCTGTGGGGAGGCAGCACCAGCTCTCAGCGTTATTTCATTTCAATTCATTTTATTTCATCTGCAACGAGAGCCCCAACGAGTGCCGTGGAGGGCACCCACAGCCACGATAAACAGAAAAATACAAACCCAGCACAAACTCCTGCTTGTTTCTCTGCCAAGAGCATTTCCTGACCCCTTTGCCCAGTGATAAGGGCAGAGCACGTGGGAACACGGAGTGCCCTCAGCACAGGCCTGCTCCCAGAGTGGGAGAGCTCCTCTCCTCCAGAGAAGGCCTGCTCTAGCCAAAAAATAAGATTAATTAATATCTACGCAGTCTGAAATATAGTAATGTATTCATTAATATCTATGGAGTCTGAAATATAGTGATCTATAGATATATTTATATTTTCAGCTTGGAAAAGAAAAGCTTTGGGGTGGCCTCAGTGTGGCCTCGCAGTGCCTGAAGGAGCTGCAGGAAAGATGGAGGGAGAGGATTTCCAAAGGCTTCAAACTGCCAGAGAGGAGGTTTAGGTGGGATATTGGGGAAGAATTCCTGGTTGTGAGGCTGGGGAGGGGCTGGGATGGAATTCCCAGAGAAGCTGTGGTTGCCCCTGGATCCCTGGAAGTGCCCAAGGCCAGGCTGGACACCCTGGGATAGGGGAAGGTGTCCCTGGCCACGGCAGGGGTGGAATGAAATGAGCTTTAATGTCCCTCTAAGATTCCACGCTAATCTAATTGATCACAATAATAATTTTTATTTGAAAACAACTGAAATACCCTCTCTGAGGTAACCAGAGCAGTGTGAAATCAGCAGATCCCACTCCTTGTCCCTCTGCTCTGAGAACAGCCCTGTCTCATACCTGTCCCACACCCTGTGTGACCACGGGGGTTAACCCTGGCTGTCCTTTATTCAATTCAATCTCATGTCATGCAGACAAAGACAAATTTCATTTCTCTGTTTTTGTGGAGCAAAGCTGGGTATAACAACCCCAATTCTTCTCTCACACTGTCCTGCCCAGATGGACATGGATTGTGGATCAGGCTGGAAGCCTGTGAGCACTCACCATGGATTGCTATTCCTTTCTGAGGCATGGAAACGCCAGGGAGGGGAGCAGAAAGTGCCATTAGGACTAAAGAACCTTTGCTCTCTGTGCTCTCTGTGCTCTCTGTGCACAGAACCAGCAGCAAGTTCTGGCGGGGCACCCCAAACCTGCAGGTTTGCAGAACCCAGAGCAAAAATCCCACTGAACTGCAGGGGCTTGTCACCTCTGTCCCCTCTGATTAGTTACAAACAGAATCCTGCAGAATTTACAGGATTCTCCCTGGCTTTCCAGCTGTAATCTTCACTCAAATAAAGAGAGAATAACAACTATTCCCTCCACAGGCAAGGTCTGTCTGTGCTGATTTGTGCCTTTATGTCACATCAACCACCAGGGATCTAAATCACAAACTTTGTTTGAAAATTGAAGCAGAAACGGGTTTTTTGTTTCAAAGTGTAAGTATTAGTTTATTTAAAAGTAAGGATGTCAAAATATACAGTATTGTTTCATTAAGATCAGTGTGGATTAAGATGTCAGGCCCACGGTTCCCTGTACAGGCTAGGATTGAACAGAAATCTTAATATTCTGTAAAATTTATTAACTACAGTTGTTACGGGAGCCTTGTGAAGCAGAGAGCTGCCTGGGCAGCTTTGATTTTGGTTTTTTTTTAATTAGGATTAATTACAATTATGGATATGAACAGGTATCGGGATGAAGGACTAAGTTTCCTATGCTCTAAGGAACATTAATTCCCGGCTGGCAGGCACAGCCCGGCGTTAGGGGACGGGGGTGCCCTCTTGTGTCCCGTTAGAAACCTTAAACAGCTTTTAATTTGTTATCCCACCTCGCCCGGCCGAGAGAGGAGCCGCCTCAATCACGTCAAGCCTTTGCATTTTAGCGGTTTAATTTACATTAATAACGGGCAGGGAGCAGGATTTGATGGCCGCGGGTTCTGTGGGGCCGAAGGGTTCAGCTCTAAGCTCAGCTCTGTCGAAACCCGCTCCCGGCAGTGGCTGGGCTGTTTCCACGTTGAAGCAGAACGTTTCTCCGAGGGGATTTGTGCTTTTCCCGGCCGCTTTCAAGCTCTCCAAAGCGGAGGATTGGCCGCCCGCGCCTCGCTGCCCTCCTTTGTCACGTCCTTTGTTTTTCTGCCATCATTTTATCCAATTCCCTGCCACCCTCGCACCTGACTTCTCCACACTCCGAACCACCCACACCTGACTGTAAACACGATTTCTTGGGGGATCTTTAGAGCCGGAGGAACAAACCCTGCCGGTGACAACCTGCAATGATACCCCGGCGTTTGCTTCAGCCCCCGGCGTTTGCCGACGGCCACGGGAGGGAAAAAGGAGCCGCTTCTGCTGCCAGGAGCTCCCAGAGAGCTGCCGAGCCTCCCTTCGGCAGCCGCGGCCCGGCACTACTTGGATTTGCCGGCAGGGAGGATGGACACGGGGTCCGTCTGCACTTCTGCATCCGACATCCTTTTGGAACCCTGCGGGAACGAGGGAGACACCTTTAGGAACGTTTCCGAATGGTCGGGTGTGGAACTGTGTCCCAAGGCTTTTGCTGTCAGACATTTGCCACTGATTTAATCTCCCCGCTTCTCTTCATTTGCCCTTTATTAAATATCAGCGCCCTCTGCATCATGAGAACCACACAAAGTTCCTGCCCGTGACTCTGCCTAAATGTGGGGGGAATTTTAATATAATCGTCTCAATTGGCATGGGAACAATGGTTTTCGGGGGCTGGGCTCACACAGCAGAGACAGGCTGCTGCACTTCTGTATTATTGGAGTTTTGGCACAAGTTTCTTTAAAATTTCCCTGCCCTAAACGCTTCAGTGCAAGCCTGCTCAGAGTCCTTCAGGCATGATGAATGGTGTATTATAGCCAGCCCTGCTCTGCTCTGGGTTAAAGGAACATTAAATACTTTTATGCATGACAGGTATTCGACAATGTCGGAGTGATAAAGCTTTTTTTACACTGCAAACCTAATTCTGGGTTTGGAACCGCTCCAAGACACTAATCCAGCTTAGATGAAGGAAATGTATAGCTCTAACTACACCAACTGCATTCTTCACTGGCTGATAAAAACTTGGCTCTGGTTTAAGGTGCTTGACCTGATTTTGCTGGCCTTGAAGCTGCCAGAACTTCAGCAGGACGGAGCCACAAACCGTTTTTGAGGTCACTGTTGCCACTGTGGGGTGTCAGTGCTGTTTGTGACCCAAATCATGCCTTGCTAAGCACAAAATGCAGCGTGACTAAGCTAAAGGTGACTCTGTGCTTTCCCCAGGATGGGAACAGGGCAGAATAATGTGAATTGTCCTTTCCTGGAAACCTGAGTCACCACTTCAGGAGATTCTGTGTTACACACTGAAAGGTCTCCACTTCCTCATCCCCTTCAGGGAAGTAAAAACAGCCAGGTTTTTACACTGATTAGGCTCCACCTCACTGATCTCCTTTTAATGTTTCACCTTGGAGTGAAATATGAAAAAGAGCAGCCAAAAATCATAATGGGCTGAAAAATCCCATCTAAAACTGATTGTAACCTTGTGCAGCTCAGCTGGCTGCAGGGGTTTCGCTTCTGCTTCCCCTGATGTTGAGTTTGGAGGATGCTCTAGAGCAGAATAAAATATATAAAATAAAAGGGTTTGGCCATTTACAGGTTGCAGCAAATCCATCATTTATCCATCGACCAGGACTAAGTGAGCTGCTCATCCCAAATTTACCCAGAAACCCCTAAAAACCTCCACATCAGGTAAAGATTTCCCACACCACAGGAGTGATGGGATCTGCCAGCTCCAGCTCCTGCCTGAGCATGGTGAAGTCACTTCTAAACTGATCTAGGGAATAAAATGATCCAATTTGCCTTTCTTCCTATAAAAGGGTGGAGGGAGGAGACAGGAGAGGAGATAATTCCCATTTTGCCTCACTTAGCACTCGTTTAGCAGAGGTTATTTGCTGACTGCAGTCTCCTGCTGCACCCATTCTGAAGGTGGTTGCTGATTAAAGCAGGAAGATCAGGCTGGCTGATGATTCTTGTTGGACTGGAATTTCCAAGCTCCCTGTGACAGAAAGAACTTTGTTCTGCCTTTCTTTAACGGAACAATTCCAGCTCTGCCCCGGGATTCAGGAGCTCAGGTCCCAGCAGCTCAGGGCTCTGTGGCAGTGATGGTTTGGGCAGAGCATTTTAAGGTGCACACACAGAAAAATCGTGGCACTGGAGTATTTTTTCCCCAGATTTTGCTCAGGAGAAACCTGGGTCAGTGCAGCACACTCTCTGATCAGAATAAACCCCAAAACCTTCCACGTGCTGAGCACTCCCAGCTCCTGACAACTGGACTATGAGTTATTCCAGCTCAGGAAACAATGTCATTCATCTTTCCCCCCCTTTCTTCTTCTTTCTAATCTAATCTTTCAAAAACTCTCTAAATACATTTGCTGCAGCTTATAAATTAATCTCTTTAACCATAGGAACAACCTTATCAGTGCTCAAACCCTGCAGCCAGGCAGGGATGCTGTTTGCCTGCACAAATGGCTCCAGTTGTAGCCAACATTCCAGCGTTTGTAGCCGAAATTCCAGCGTTTTTAGCCCAGCTGGGAGCAGAGGCTGGAGCTGCAGCGTTCTGATCTGCATTCCTGCTCTGTGCCATTCCCAGGGGAATCAGGGTCCAGGAGAGGGGGATGTAGCAATTTATCTGTATAAGAGGCTATTCTGATGCACGAGCCAAACTGGTTGTGAGTAATATCATCAAAGACTTGCACTTTTGCTGTTAGAGCACTCAGGGATTCACCGAGGTTACTGAGAAAACAACAGGAGCAAAAATAAGAAGAGAGAGCCTGAGAAACTGTCTATGAAGAATGTAAACCCTAGACAGGGGAAGCACCAGGTGAGGATGGACACTGACCAAGTGGATGTCCTGAAGGGTGTGTGCCTGCCTCAGGGACAAGCAGCTTGGCCAGCCCAGAGATGCCCACGTGGACAGCAGACCTATAGAATCTATACCTGTTCACATCACCAATGTGAACAATAAACAGCTTCTGTTAGAATCACATTGGTTTGCTTATTCAGTGCCCCATTTCCACCCTGCAGGGGGGTGTTAAAACACAGAATAGGAGCCTGCCTGCTTCAACCAGCTGGAAAATGACCAAAAAAAGAATAAAAAGGGAGAGAAATGAACATACGAGGCCTTTAAAGAACCCTCCGAGGGACTGCCTCTTCTCTGTCTTCTTGTAGGAGGGTTCCTTGGCGTCCCCGCCGTTGTGGACGGAGTCGGGCTGGGCTGCCGGCGGCTCCCGCGGCTCTGGCTGCTCCCGGCCCTTCTGCCTGCCCAGCTCCACCGTGGCTTTCTTGTCTTTGGAGCCCTCTTTGCTCCTTTGGCCCCCAGGGTCGCTCTCAGATGGGGCCAGAGGCTTCTCTGTGGCGTTTAAAGTCTGCAGAGGTTTCAAACGGGAGGGGGTTATTTGTAGCGGGGATAAGAAGAGGTCAGAAGGAGATCCGTAAAAATTAAAAAACAAAACAAAACAAAACAAAACAAATGGAAGGGCACCTGGCAAGGAGGAATCCTGCTGCCCCAGCAGGTTTTCATTTACAGAGGTTGGGATGAGCTCCTGCAGTGTTGGCTCAGGGAAGGGCTCCCAGGGAGCTGCTGGAATTCCATGAGCAAAGACTGTGAGGTGGAACCATCCCCGGGAGGAACAACTTCACTCAAGTGTCTGCTGGAGCTGCTTCAGGAGGCAGAGAACGTGCACAGAGAGTCCCACTGAAATGCCCCCAGAGTCTGCACCCCAGGCAGGGGAAGCACCCAGAAAGTGCAAGGAAAAGATTTGAGAGGACAAAAAATCAAAAGACCCCATAAAGCAAAAGATTCCCTGAAACAAATTCCCTGAAATGAGCAACAAATCCCCTGAAATTCCCTGAACGAGCAACACTCCACCAAAAATTTAACAGCACAGGGTTTGGCTGTGGAAGGCCAGAACACCACAGAAAATTTCATGTGCAAGTGCAAAAGAAGAGACAGGAAATCTTCCAAACAATCACAATCACAAAGCACCTGCCTGGAGTAAAGGGGAAGGTTCTGGAAGTCAAAGAAGTTCAGGATATATTTGAAATTCACACAAGAAAAATCGTATCTGGCAAACAAAGGATCAGACAATGAAATTGTCACTGTTTGGAAAGCAGTAAATGAGGGTGGTTTTTGCCAGGAAATCTGTTTGCAAATAGGATTTTCTTTTTTCTTATGGAAAAAAAAAAAGAAAAAAGACCCATATGGCTTTATTTATTACCATCATTAAAACAGCACAAATTTACCATGTTGAAAAGCTGGAACTCTCACATCTGCCCTCAGGCCATGGCCCAAGTTTAATGCTGTGTGTTTTTCCAGCTCTGGGAATTTTACCATTAGTCTTGAAATATTTGGTGTTCTTCTGAAGGCCTGAGGGCTGTGTGCTCACACGCCAGGCTTAGCTTTCATTCAAAACAAAAACATTTTTAGATCTCGTGATTTCAGAGAGAACCCTGAAAGCAGAAACTCCAGAGAAACAGAATGTAAATACACCTCTTGGAGTTAAAAAATAAAAAATGTTCAAACCTGTCTCATTTTGGGGAAACGAGAATGAGAGGGGACAACAATCCTACTGCTTGCCTTTTCCACTCTATTCACCTCTTCTCACTGCCCAGTCTTTAAAAAGTTCCATGTTTAAATCACAGAACCCATTTAATACACTCAGGCTTGACCAGGTGACTCAACTCCTCACTAAACATGACCTTTGGGAATGATTTCTTTATCCAAAGACTGACATACGTGGGTAAGCATTTCCTCACATTTTACGGATTTCTCTGCTCTTACACTTAAAAATTCCAGTCAGCAGCTTGTCTCTGTGCAGGAAAATGTGAAGGAGGGGATCAGTGGATTTATAGTTCAGATTTATATTTGATATTTTATATAAATACATAAAATAAATACTATGTATTATAAAGATATAATATAGTATATACAGTTGGTATATACAATATACTATGTATATTATATAGTATATACAATATACTATATATAATATACTATATCTATAACATGGTATATACAATATAGTGTATATATGATATACTAAATAGAATAGTATATTTATAGTATATTATATTTATATATTACTATTATAATAGCATATTATATTAGTAATATATAAATATAATATACTAAATAGAATAGTATATTATGTTTATAGTATATTATATTTATAGTATATTATATTTATATATTACTATTATAATAGTATATTATATTTATATATATAATAGTATATATAATATACTAGATATACTATACTNCTATACTATACTATACTATACTATACATATATAAACATATATATTTATATAGTTAATAGTTTATATATTTTAGTTTATATAGTTGATAATATAGTTGATAATAGAGCTTATAATATAGTTTCTAATATAGTTTATAATCTAGTTTCTAGTCCATCCAAGCAGGCTCAGTGGGGTCAGGGGAGAGCAGAGCTGTGGGCTGGGGCTGCACACACACCTCACACACCCCACCCGTGTCCTGTCACCTGGGAAATGTCACTTTGCAGTGCCCAGGGGATGCAGGAGCTCTCCCAGCACGGGGATGGACACGAAGGATTGACAAAAAATAATGAATGTTGTCTCTGGGAGCTCTGAGCTGCTGCCCCAGCAGTTGGTTCCCAAGGCTGTTCTCACCGTGATTTGCCTCAGCTCACCTTTCTCTGGTGAAATCGCAAATGTTCACCTTGGCTGCAGCAACACCCCCAGCTCTGGGGCTGAGCCCACACACAGCCGAGTTCAGAGGGGCCAGGGGAGCCTGGGAGCCTCAGAAACACTCTGTGAAATCTGTGCCTTTGCTCTGTGGGTGTAAAATTAGAGTTTTCCTCCCGACACGGGCCCGAGACAGCGCCGCAGCCAAAGCAGAGCGCTCCCCGCGGCTGAGAGCAGGTGGGGGCTTTGATGTCAGCCAGGCAGACAAAACACTTCTTAAAAAATATTCATAATACATTTTCCAGGCCAAAAAAAACCCCCAAACCCAAAAAAACCCCCCAAACCCTATCAGATCATCTCTTGGAGGTGTTTCATATTAGCCTGGAAAGGCAGGAAATGGACAGATTTGATATGGACGGGAGCAGCTCGGGAAACGTGGAGTGAGGTCTGTGAAAAATGAAAGATGTTAATGCTCCTTGTTCCAAACGGGGAGCTGCTCCTGGCACTCTGCTTTGCCTCCCTCAACATCAGCAGTGACGCTGAAATTAAAAAAAAAAAAGAAAAATGGACAGTGTTTTCCACATTATCTTAGAGGAGACCTTGGCCCAAGGCTGATTTTTAAGCCCAGGATTTCGGCGGGTTTTGGTGCTGAAATTTCTGGAGGGATGGGAAGGGGAGAAGAATCCCAACATTCCAGAGACACTACGGCATAATTTAAGGAAATCCTTTCAAAGAAATCCCCAAAAAAGGAAGAAGTCAGCAGCAGATCCAGTTTTCCTTGGGCTCCTCTGCGGAATAAAACTGTTCTACTTTACACGAGGGCAAGGGAGAGAAGGAGGAAGAACAACAAATTGATTTACAAAGATGGAAGAAAGCTGGCTGCTCATTAGAACATTAAAATAAATGAGCTGGCTGCTCATTTATTAAAAAAATAAAATAAAATAGATCCAGGGCTGACACTTTTGGTATCTTACCCAGATCACAAAAGTCTTGTGTGAAATAAGGATGAAGTGTCACAAGACAAGGCCCTTCTATATTTAGGATGTTTTTGGAGACATAATTCATAAAAATTAACCTTGGTGTCATCAGACGTTGTGAAAAGAGGAAGAGAGAGCTATCATTTTACAGCTATTTAAAAAAGGAAATTCTGAAATGTCAGTTTTGAATGCAACTTCAGTTTTCCTCTTAAAGGAAACTGTCTACAGACAGTTTGATTGTTTTATTTCTCATTACTGAGAGATTAATTCTTCTGGATGCCTTCTCTTGCAGCAGATCTGGGTTTGGCTCTCAAATCAACAGAATTTGTATTTCTGATGAAAATATGATTTTGAAAGCCATGAAGAATAGAATCCAAACATCACACCCGAAGGCTGGGTTTAGATTTTATGAACACAGAATAAAAAACCAGAACAAGAAACAAACATTTTCATGGCTTTTGTTACATTGCACTGAACAGTTTTCATTCTCGCTTTCATTTCTCTTCTGCAGAGTTTCCACCTAAATGATTCTTTCCTCAGAAGACAAGTAAATCAACAAAGTAAAAATAATTCTGTGTCTATTTAGTTCCACTGCCTGAGCCAAGGTACTTGCAGAACGTCAAAAATCAGCAAGAGAGAGGAAGAAGACTGAACACAAACCCACTAATTATTTTAAGAAAAGGAACACACTCGGAAAAAGCTTTTTTTTTTAAAAAAAATAGGATGTTGACTCTTTAAAACATTAATATTATGAAGAGATAAAAGAAACAGGAAAGTTACATGCAAATATATGAAGCTCAGCGAATGCAGCACTTTTCTCTCAAGGACTTTTACACCTCAAGAGGTTGAGCTGTGTGGAAGGAGGTGACAAGAACCCGACACCAGAGGACGAAAGAGTCCAGGCCAAAAATAAAAAATCCACTTACGTGGGGTCTGGGCCCATCTCCCTCTTCTGAGCTGGGGCTGCCTCCATCACCCTTGACTGACTAAAATAACAAAGGGTCCTGTTTGAGGCACTCAGTCAGGATGAAAACCCGCAGGCACCGAGGTCTGAAGGCACTTTGGGAATGTCCCCATCCGCAGGGTGGATTTTGCTGTGGTTCTGTGGGATTGTTCCTTGCCAGGCAGGTTTCCCTGAGTGGGGATCATTTCAGGCACTGAACACCTCACTGCTGCAGCCCTGCTGCTGGAATTTTCTAGGAAAGAGCTTTCCCTTGCTTTTCAGAACCAAATCTGTCCTGCAACACCTAGTGGGACTTGTTCTCTATTCACCCACCCTACCAAGTGCCTGTGCTGTGAATACTTAAAGCCCACTCAGCTTTAGAGAGATGTTTTTATATTTTGTCATCAGCATCCATTTCATCCTGATTTTTGCTTTCCAACTGATTCCTGCAGTCCTTAAACCTCTAAATAATAATTCTCCTTGATTCCCACTCTTCCCAGCCAGGACAATCCAAGCAGAGCCTGAGGCTGCAGCACTGGAAGGTCGCTCAGAACAAACATTGGCTCTGAAATATCTTTTAAAGGTAAAATCTCATTTCCATCTAGATTTAAAAATGAGAACCCTCAGTTGGACCAAACTGAGCAAACAGTTCAAGCTTTGTGAGAATTAGGTTAAGCTCAAGTTATAATTAGTGCTACAAAAGGGACAACAGGAATGAGCATTGGTGTTTAAAAATTGGAGGGATCATTGTGCTCTCCTGGGTGCCACGGAAGGCACAGAGCTCAGCAGCAAAGCATGAAATAAACTCCAGGATTTCAGCGTGCCCAAATTTAAATGTCATTTTTCATCGCAGTAGTTCAATGAAAGGATGTGACTTTTTTTTGTTCTAAATTTATCTCGGGCAGAAGTGTGGTTTGCTGCAGCTCTGCGTTTGGAACGTGAGGCACACGGCAGCAGCAGCAGCAGCAGCAGCCTGCTCCCACAGGGGGGGTTACTGCAACCCCAGCCTGATTCTCCTGCAAAACCACAGCAGTCAACACCTGGCAGCAGCAGGACAGACAAGGAAACCACTCCATGCCAATTCATGGCTTTTGTGGGGGAAATGCTGTCCCTGGCGCGGGTTTGTGCCCGTGGAGGTTTATCTGTGCGGGAGGGGAGGAAGCACAGTGTGGTCTGGCTGGAGACAAAGCCGGTCCAGAGCGCATGAAGATGGCTTGTGATAAGATCTACTCTGCATTTCTGTGTTAGCAAGTCCTCAAATGTCTTCAGATAAACCCAAAATTCTGCTCTGACAGGAATCAGTGTTACCTTTCCCCCTACAAACACCCCAAGCCCAGATAAAAATCGCCTTGCTTTAGCCAACTTCTCTAATCCACCTCCTATTTTTATTATTATTATTATTATTTTGTACCAAAAATAACAGAGTAAAGACCTTGAGGTCTAGACAAGGCTCCCCCTTGCTGCCAGTGGGACGAGGATGAAACAATCCCAAGGATTTCTCTCCAGAGCACTGCTCACTCCTTATCCTTGCTTCTGGTCACCCGGGCTTGCTGCTGGCCAAGGCTTCCCAAAAAGTTTCCTGCAGGGAGCAGGGTGGATTGGGATGTTTGTAAATGGAGAAGGGTGGGCACAGCCAATACCCTACTACATCTTCCTGAACAGTTGTGACAGCATAAAACAGTGATTCTCGAGTCTAAACGCTATTTATTGCCTAAAAGTTTGATTATGTGGGGAAGTAGGGCAGCACAGGCACTGCAGATGATTTGGGAACAAGCTTCCTCTGGGAAGCAGGATCGGATTCTACGTTCTGCTTTTCCTTTTTCCCACCTGATGGACCTTTGCAGGAGCGACTGCCTCCTTTCCTTTCGGTTTACCTAACCCACATAACCTGCCAGAAAACCCCGTGCCGCTAAAACACAACTCCGCGGAGCCAGCGCAGGACGGGACACGGCCCAGACACGGCCGCGGGCAGCGGGACATGGATTGGGAGGCGGGTTTGGAGGCGGGTTCCTCCACCGGGAGATGGGTTTGTGAAGCGGAGCGTCCTCGGTGTCGCGCCCCCTGGGCCACCCGGGCGGGGAAAGGGCCACCGGAGCCCTCGGGACGTTCCGGGAGGAGCCGCGAGAGGGAGATGCAGGACGGGCAATGCGCGGGGGAGGCGGGGAGAAGGCTCAGCCGCGCACACCTGAGCGCCGCGCGTCCCCGAGAACCGCTCATCCCTGAGCATCCTCATCCCCGAGCATCCCTGAGCATCCCTGAGCTCCCTCATCCTTGAGTATCCCTGAGCTCCCTCATCCCCGAGCATCCCTGAGCATCCCTGAGCATCCCTGAACTCCCTCATCCCTGAATATCCCTCATCCCTGAGCTCGCTCATCCCTGAGGATCCCTGCACCCTCCCAGACAAAGGCAAAGTGTTTTCCCAGCCTCTCCCCCCAGCCCTCTGAGGGATTTCCCAAGGGAAGAGCTGCTCTCACCAGCTTGAAGAACTTCCTGAGGTTTGCCTTGGGCGTTTTGCTCTCGGCCGCTCGCGGTTTCCCCTCGGCGCTCTCGGCGCTCTTGCTCTCGTCCCTGTCAGGAGCCACGGCCTCAGGAGCCATCTCTGCCTTCTCATTGCTCACAGCCTCTGCTTCCTCTGACGAGTTCTGGGGTTGGGAAAGACATTCAGACTCAATCTGTGAGGAGTTGGTTGATTTTTTAAAAAAAATTTACAATCGAACAGGGCATAAAAGCATCCGCAGCTTCACTGTGCTCTTCGTGTTTCAGGAACTTGATTAATCCAAACTGAAAGAAGTAATGTATTAAAATCCCACCAGTTCACATAAATGAAAGGAATAACTTTTCTTGAGTTGCTGGTTCCCAATCACAAGTCTAGCTTTGATTACAATGTAAAAAGAATGAAAATAAAATTACACACAGCAATGCGTGTCCTGAGGAGATGAGTTGAAGTAAATCCAGTAAATATGAGAAAATTCCTACTCAGGAATTTGCACTCAAAAGCAGAATTAAGATTATTTAAAACACACTATGGACACTATTAATTGCTGAAACCTGGCCTGTTCACTTCCAGAGATGGAGCAGCCATAACTTCTCTGGGAATCTGTGTCAGGACCGCACCTCCCTCACAGGGAAGAATTCCTTCCCAACACCCCAGTAAACCTCCTCTGTGCCAGTCTGGAGCCACTCCCCCTGTCCTGTCACTTGTTTATTCTTATTTGTCACCACATTCTTTTATTTGGACTCTGCCACTTTTCTTGTGAACACTGACATTTCCTGTTCCCCTCGGCAGCAGTTTTTCTGTGGGCTGTTGTCATTTCCCTTTCTGAGCAAATAAAACCCAAATTTATTTAGTCCTTCATACAGAATCCACCCAATACATTTGCTCAGCACTCTATTACACCTTTTAGTTCTGTCATATTTTCAAGTTGCAGACAGCTCCCCACTCAGGGCAGGGACTCACCACGGACTCCTACAGCAGCAGGAGAGATTTTGCTTTGTTCCTGACTCCTCTTTTGTGGAACAAACAACATTTTGGGAGTGGGCCAGAGGGGAGAAGAATGATGAGGGAATAAATATTCCTTATCCCCTGCTGCCTGACATGGCTGCAGCACATCCCACTTCCCCCGTGGAATCGTGGATTTAATTTATATTTATGAACAGCTTTGAGATAATCAATCTATAATAATTTTCCTCTGGATCTCTGCCTATTCACACATCCATATCAGCAATTCCCCATCTATTTGCTGGGGGGAAATGATTCAGAGCAGAGTGGAAACAGTGGCTGAGCAAAGAAGAGCTCAGCTCCTGGGATCTCAGCACTCCCGGGGGCAGGTTGGGATCACGCTGCTCCATCCCAAAGGAGTTTTGTCCCTGCACTGGAACCAACAAAAGCACCTTGGGGCCAAATGCCAACCTCCAAAATGCACTGCCCAGTTAAATGAGGGTCAGACAGCTGTTCAAGATTGAGTTGTTTAAAGTTTCAGGGATTTTTTGCACATTTCTTCAGGAAATTCTTCCCCAGGACAAGGGGGAACGGCCTCACACCGAAAGAAGGGAAATGTAGGTTGGATATAGAGAGGAAATTCCTCCCTGTGAGGGTGCTGAGGGCCTGGCACAGTTTCCCAGAGAAGATGTGGCTGTTCTGGAATCCCTGGCAGTGTCCCAGGCCAGGCTGGACAGGGCTTGGACACCCTGGGACAGTGGGATGTGTCCATGGCACTGGATGGGCTTTAAGGTCCCTCCAACCCAAACCATTCTGGGATTCCATGTTCTGCTTCACCCAGTAATTAACCAGTTTGCTGTGTGCACATCAGTAAAAAACACACGATTTTCCTGCAGTTGCATGGCAAGAGCTGCTTAAAATTCAAGTTTTTAAGCAAACACGTTTGCTTTTAAAGACAGATCCCAGAGCAGTCTAAACAACACTGCCTTGATCACCTTCCACCCTGGCCTGGCCTGCTTTGATCAGATAAATGTGCAGCATCATGTTTCTCTGCCCTGATCAGATATCTACGAGGCCTCCAAAGCAGCTTTCCAACACAAATATTGGAAATTGCCCACTGCAATTCCCTATTAATATTCCTTCTGAAAAAAAAAAAAAGAAAAATGCTGGCACAGCAAATATTTGAGTAACAGTTCTGAAAATGCTGGTGAAGACTGATCAGGAAATGGGGCAAATACAAAGTGGCTCCCAGCTGAGAAGCTGAATAAGGAATTTTGCATTTTCCCTTTCCATATTTATTCATCTGCAGGCAGAGCAGCAGCTTTTACTGCCACGTGTTGACAGGCGCTTCATTAGCTGCACTTTGAAGTGAAAGCTCATCAGAGGATGGATATTTAAGAGACTGCCTGGAAAGAGAAGCTGGAGCTGAATCCTGGAGCTATTGAGTGTTGTGGTTGCTGTTTGTGAGTTCAAAAGCAAAGCTACTCCTGACTCTGAGTTCTCCACCTATTTGAGCTTGGATTCTCTGGCCTAGCAAAGGGACAGTGCATTGAATGTGCCAGAAAAAGATCAATTCACTGCAGAACACCCCACAGAACCTTCAAACCCAGCTGAGTTTGAGGCCAACCTGTTGTCTTTTGGGTTTTTTGTACATCTCTCCTCATTTTCTTTAGTTTCGAGCTGACTGGGTGTTTGGAAGCAGCAAATTTCTGGGATTTGAGCTTGAGGAGAAGCCCAGAAAAGCAGTAATTCAACATCCAGTGACTAAAGTCTCATACAGCCCTTGCATGAAATGAAATCAAGAATGAATAAACTCTATGTTATAAACCATAAGGATTGTGGAAAAAACCTGTGTTTTTAGAGTCAGCCCTAAATTTAGTTAAAATCATTATTTAACCTGAGGAACAGTGTGTCTTCCTAAGCAATTGAGACCCCAAACTTAAAGTCACAGGACATTTTCTGTTGAGTAAGAGCTGCCCCACCTGATCCCAGCCTTCCAGACATTTAAACCAAAGAAACGAAAGGAAGTTTTAGAGCTTTAGAGCTTTATCTCTATTGATGTTAAAATTAGTAAAGAATCTAACAAGAATCGCTGTGATCTCTAGGGGATATTTAGAAGCATTGAATTGAGACAGAACAACATTCCCCATCCTATAAAAACAAGAAAAATACCCCAGACAAATTCATGCCCCTGATGCTTCACACTGCTGCCCTGGTGGGTTTGGTTGGTTTGCTGCCCCTTGGCCTTAACTCCGATCCCCGCAGGGATTTCACAGCTCCAGTACCTTTTTCCAGAAGAGTTTGCTCAGGGGCAGAGGAGTGGCCGAGCCTTTGTCCTTGCTGGCCTCCCGCGGGGGATCGCTGCTCACCCCCTGCGGGGGCGCCGAGGCCTCGGGCGCTTTCGGGTTCTGCTTGGGCGGCTCCTGGGAGGGAGGGACATTCCTCTCTGCTTTTACACAGGTGACAGCAGGCTGCTCAGGGCTCTGGGAATCAAAAAAGGAACAGGGATGTTGTGGAGAACAAGTCCGGCATGCTCAGGCATCACCTGGGGCAGGTGAGCATCACCTCTCCCCACTCCGATGCATCCCTCTGCCTTTCCATCCCTGCCATTCCATCCCTGCACTTCCCTTCCATCCCTTCCCTTCCATCCCTTCCCTTCCACCCCTTCCCTTCCACCCCTTCCCTTCCATCCCNATTCCATCCCTGCCTTTCCATCCCTGCCTTTCCATCCCTGCCATTCCATCCCTGCCATTCCATCCCTTCCCTTCCATCCCTTCCCTTCCATCCCTTCCTTTCCATCCCTTCCCTTTCATCCCTCCCTGAGCAGAGGAAGGAAAAGATCCAGCCAACCCAGGACACTGATAAAGAAATTAAAACATTTAGAGACTGAACACACCAGTGAGAATTCCCCCTTTCCTGCACTGCACAGATAATCCAACCCCTCCCACTCACTTTGGTGTTGGTTGTCTGCTGGGTTTCTTTCGCAGCCTGCAGAGAAACAAAACACAAAGATGAGTCTGTCTGAGGCAGTGCAGCTCCACAGGCCAGGAATTGTCTGTGCCACCAATTATTTGGTTTTTAGTCAATGTGTGTGCGAGCCCTGGCTCCTGCAGCCATGGAAACTGATCCCTGGAAGAGAGGAGGGAACGCCAGGTCCCATCCTTGTACCTGCACCAGCCTGCTGCTGCATTCTTTGTGCTTGTAGTCCTCAACTCGTTCTTTAAAATTTTCTGTATTTACATATGTATTGCCATATTCACATTCCCCTTCAGCTCGAGTGAATCATTACAGAGAATTTAAAGAGAATTTAAAGGCATTGACAGATTTTTCTGCCTTTGCAGCTTCCAGTGCTCAGGGACACCAGAGCTGGGTGTTTTCCGTGGGAATCCCACACCACCACCGGGGAGGTGCTCCCGTCACCTTCCAGCAGGAGGATTGGATTTCTGCCGTCCAAACCACGGGGAGAACAGGAAACCCTGGAAACTCGGGGCACGGAGCAGCTCTGCCTTTGGAAGTCGGGCAGGAGCCGCAGCTCTGCAGGTGCTGGAGGTTGGTTCCCCCCCTCCTCTCATATTTTTGGGCATGAGATGGGATTTCTTTTCGTAAAAAACGTTCAGTGGTGGGGGTCCTGACTTCTTCAGAATACACAGACCCTGCAGGACCCAGCTAAATTCCTCCTCGACCAGGGATGTTACCCTGAAAATCTCCCCTCTCACCCAGCAGAGCTCACACTGAAGAATTACCTGAGCTGTACAAAAAACCTGAGCTGTACAAAAAACCCCCCAAAAAATAAAATACAAAATAAAAACATCCAGCCACAGCCTGAGACCAAGTTCCAGCAGCCTGGGAAGTTCCAGCACTTTGGGAAGTTCTGCACAGAACAGGTGAAATATTTTCAAGGCAGGTGAGAAATTTTCAGGGCAGGGGAGATATTTTCAGGGCAGGTGAGATATTTTCAGGGCAGGGGAGATATTTTGCAGGAGCCAAGAACTTTTTTTTTTTTGTGGTCAGGTCTGACAAACAACATCCAGAACGGGAGGAAAGAACAAAGGTGAGGATGCCATGGGCTGAATTCAGCACCAGTGCTGGAAGTGAGGGATTCACCCTTCCCTCCCAGGGGAAAATTCCACAAATCAGCACAGTTATACCTCAAAATTAGCATGGAATGAAGAGAAATGTGCGTGGATGGGAAGAGCATCACAAAAAGTTAGGATTTTGTGACACAGGAGACTGAAAAACAATGTTTCTGTTCACTCCCAACCAATCTAAGCTGGATTTGGGTAGCAAAGTGGATTTTGGACATGCACAGGAGGCACAGTCAGAGGAGACAGTCGAGAGTTTAAACACAAATAAATCTATTAAAATGATCATTTAAAAAAAAAGGAATTGGTTATCTATTCATCCAATTCATACAGCGTGGAAAGCATTGCAAATTTAAAGATATAAACTATATTTTTAATTATTTTTTTTTACTAGAAGTGGTAACTCCAGGGCCTGCCTGTCACATCCCTGCTCTGAGTTGAATTCCCACTTTTAATCAGCCTTAAAAGCAAATTGTTGGCACCATTTTAATCCCTCTCCCTGACCCCTAACAGGTCACAAATGATATCTCAGCTCCTGCTTCTGTATTTTGCATGTGGAAAGAAAACTGTGAAAATAAAGGTAGAAACAAGAAAAAGCTATTTTAAAAGTGATATTTTATGAAAAATATGTTCCTGGGGTAAAACCTACTGCTCTTGCTTTCCTTCAAGATAAATGTTGTCATTCCAGACAAAAAAACTCTTTAAACTTCCATTAAACATTCCAAGGGATTTTCTCACTACAACTGATTGCAAAATCAATTGTTGGAACGGAATCTTTAAAAATGCCAGGCAGGTTTGGTTTTTACCAGGAAGCCTTAACTCCTTATGAACAAGCAATTCATACTTTGATTTTATTAAGAAATGAAGCCGGTATCTCACATTAAAGTTTTTGGCAAGAGCTGCACACTTTAATTCATTTGGAATATTATTATTCCTTCAGTAAAATGCAGATGACTTTTTTTTTCTTGAAAATGGGATAGTGGAAAGAACATTTTTGGTTTTAAAATGTATTAAAGAATGGCCTCTGCCCTTGATTATAAAGCCCCCTACTCACCAGAAATTCCACGTGGGTGTCTGGAGGGAGAAGTAAATATTAATTAAGTTCCTCCCCCACTGGAAGGGTCTCTGCTTCTGCATTCTCTGGGTTAAAAAGCTGCAATTCTCTGCTTCCCTGCCATGATTATCTCCAGAGAGTGCAGAAATCCCCAAACACGGAGTTTGAGACCAAAATTTTCGGTGATTTCTGGCTTTTAATACAAAAGCTCACGTCCTCTGCAACAGCCATTGGCTTGACTGTGCATTTTAAGCCCTTCGAAGCACCCATCTAACCCAGATTTTTTTCTGCTTCAAACTAAAGTAGGACTAAAATAAATAGATTTTCTTGTTTGCAGGGAGAAACCCCTATTTCTGCAGGAAATTCCATGTTCCAGCTGCTGTATCAGATGCCCCAAAATGCTGATTTTAGCCAAGCTCTGGCACACATTAATGACAGAAAACCTGAACTGTGGCTGGGCTGAGCTCCCAAACCTCTCTGGCTCTGCTCACCTCCACACACAATTCATTGTTTGTCAGCACCCTGGATTTTATTTTGGTTTTTAGTGGCCAGGGAGGGTTTTAGTCCGTGTTAGTAACCGGGGCAGGAATTGTTACAGGGATTTTTATAGGAATTGTTATCGGAATTGTTGTAGGAACTGTTATAGGAATTGTTGGAGGAATTGTTGTAGGAACTGTTATAGGAACTGTTGTAGGAACTGTTATAGGAATTCTTCCAGGAGCTGCTGCAGAACCCTGAGCTCACAGAGGGCCCAACGAGAGGAATGCTGCAGCTCGGGATGGTTTCCATCCCTCTCAGGCACAGAAATGCTTTTTTGGGCGTTTCCAGAGCTCTGCACATCTGGCCAGATGCTGGGAAAGAACCCCTCTCTCTCTGTGTGCCAGCAGCCAGCTGTGATTCCTCAGGGTTCTGCTCCTCCTGGAGCTTCATACCGACCTTGTGCCTAAAGAGTTTGCTAAAGGTGCCGTGGCCCAGCCTGGGGCTCTCTGCCTTCTTTTTCTTGGCTCCTTTGGAGGGGGATTCTGCTGCTGCCTTCGGGCCAGGCTGCCCCCCAGGGCCTTTCTCCACCTTGTGCACAACAGCAGGTGCAGGTGAGTGTTTATTGCAGGTATTTGCTTTATCACAGACGTTATCCCATCACTCACACACGTGGGGTTAAAGGAAAATATTCCCTCTCAGCCCTGGAGCAATCGTGGTTGGTTTGTGTTTTATTTCTCAGCTCTCCTCAGAGTTTCTTTGACATGAGCAGCAAAATAAAAGCCAAGGCAATCCACCTGATTCCAAATTAAACCACGACCTTCCCTCTAAAATATCCACTAAACTGAAACCTAAATCACACCAACTTCTGTCTTTTCAAGTCATGAAGAAGCAATTTAGGATTTATAATTTTAAACCAGGCAAATATAGAAATCTTTGGAGGGACCTTCAGTCTTTTTATTGCAGCATAATAGGGACCTTAAAATGTTTTATATAATGGATTATTTAGGAAAAGGGCGGTGTGAATATTCATGATACACACTGCCTGAAATATTTCAAACTTGCATTAATGTCCTTGAAATGAATTAATGAGTTGTCCAAGGTCTTGGGCTTTAAAGCAGGAAGATGCCTTTGAGTACCTGGTATGGAACAGGATGAAGGATTCTCCCTTACTAATTAGCACAGCAAAACTCACCCTTTTTCCTACAAAATTCTCACAATTCCCAAAAGCAGAGTGACACAGGATCAGCTCAGGGTGTGCCACAGGAGGGTCAGGGCAGTGATTTGGGGCAGACCTTGTCCAAACAACCTCCTGGTTTGTAGGAAGTGCCCGAGGAGGCGTGTGAGGGCCTGATATTTCTGGGCCTGAGAGGTTTCAGCCTGCTGGCAGCTGATAACTTTTTCCCCAAGGAAAAATTCCTCCAGAAAGCTTCTTCTCCAAACAATCCTGGCAAACAACTCTCCTTTCTCAGAACAATCTTTCTCCAGGTGGTGTTTTGCTGTTTCTCTGGTTTAACCCATGGGATCAGAGAGGTGTCGTTCCTGTTCCCCAACCATGTTCAGTCTGTGTGGGAACACCTTATAAAAGGCAGTGAGAATTAGACAATAAAAGCCTTTTTTCTGTGCTCTTTGCCTTCTGAAATATTTGGAGTCTCTCATCTTTCTTTCGTGTCCTACAAGGACCCGTGTGACCGGGCTGGGACACAGGAGAAGGGACAAAGGGACAGGCACGGAGGGTGTGGCCCAGCAGCTGATTAGAGCCGGGGCCAGCGCTGATAAGAGCCTGATCCTACAAAAACAGAAGGATCTTCCCCTGCAGAGGGTGCTGGGGAACTGCCCAGAGACTGTTCCTTGCTCCAAACCTTCCAGAGCTCCAGGAGTGTCTCAATTGTACACCACAAGGACACAGAGGCCGCGATTTCAGAAGGCTGAAAAGGCGACTCCTTATTTTTGGGATGTGTTTCCCTTTTTATACTATTTTACACAGACCAATCTGATGGTGACAACCCTAAGCCTCTCCAATCACATTGGTCAGAGCAGAGGGACATCAAGAGAAGTCCCTCCTAGAGAAAGAATGTAAGCATTCTTGCCATCACCAAAACACTCTTGTTCACAGAAAATTCCTTGGGAAAGGAATTTCAGAAAACAAAACTTGTCAGGCACAAACCAGGGCTACACAGGAGAGCTCAGACAACACTCTCAGTGGGATTGTCGGGGGTCTGTGCAGGGCCAGGGGTTGGAGGATCTTTTGGATCCTTTCCAGCTCCAGGATATTCCATTATCCTGTGATTTGAAGGCACAGCAGCCACCCAACAGCCCCAAGGCACTCGGGAAAACTCCCCTTAGCGAAGTTACAACACACAAGTTTGTAGCCCTGGTTTGTGCCTGAGATGTTTTGGTTTTCTGAAATTCTTTTCCCAAGGAATTTTTTGTAAAAAAGAGACATGTTTTTGTAGTTGTAACTTTGTTATTCATTCCTTTCCCTAGGAGGGACTTCTTGATGTCCCTCTGCTCTGACCAATGTGAGTGAAGAGGTTTGTCTTTGTGTCACCAATCAAACTAGTCTGTGTAGAATAGTATATAAAAGAGACACATCCCAAAAATAAAAGAGTCATTTCGGCCTTCTAAAACTCAAAGTCTGTGTCATTGTAATATAAAACAGCGTCACAAGTTGGTTTTTTTTGAGGAAAAAAAAACCAAGACCATTATTTCCTATCAGCCAAAAAATCTGCAGCCTTTCTACCTGGAAGCTGATAAATTAACCTCCCAAACATATTTCCCCTTTATGAAATGCCTTATCAGATAAAGGAATTCCCAGCAAAAGAGAACTCCCAGTTAATCTCCTGGAAGGAGTTTGCACATCCTGCAAGTCACCTGGATTTGTTTGCCCAGCCAGGCGTGCCAGCAAAGCAAACCCACCCCGAATATTCCTGTGCAAATTACAGCAGCAGTCACCTGCCACAGGGACAGGTGACAGAGTCAGGGATGGAAATGGGGCTCTTTCCATCCAAACCAGATTGTTTCCATCCAAACCAGATTGTTTCCATCCAAACCAGATTGTTCACCACCTCTGGGAAGAGCTGCAAGTCTCCCCGAGCCAGGGTGCTTTAATAACTCTATTTTCTGCAAAGCTTGGAAGATCTTCACCTCTATTTGATGATTTTATTCAGAATTAATGAGAATAATTTTCAGGGTTATTCAGAATTAAGTCCCCCATGTACTCAGCGAGCTTGCTGCAATCACTGAATAAGACAAAAGAATGAAAAAATGGGAGAAAACCCAAAAATGGGATTTTGGCTAATATCTGCATGGAAAAAACATTTCTATTTTTAGGGTTTTATTCCTTGTTTCTGAATAGTTTTTTCAAGGCACAAGGAAAACCATTCTCTATGAGCAAACGGAATTTTTTTTGTGGACTCAAGAGTTCTCACTGAAATTTTAGATCAAGGACAAGTCAGAGCAATAACCAAAAGTGTCACCAGTCATCACCAAGCTTGCAGAAAACACAACAGATTTTGATCATAACAGATGACATTAAGAATTGCACTGTTTAATCTCTTCCTTTTCAATTTATCCAGGGAAAAAATATTTGAAATTACTTTAAATGATGATATCAGCTGGGGGAAAAAAACCCAACAAAGAGAAGAGGAAATCCCTGTGTGAAAAACACCGAATGGCCAGTGAACAAGGCACTGCTTACCTTGTCTCCAGAATCACTTTTGGCTTCAGCTTTGCTTGGGGAAACCTTAAAAGAATTTAAGAAAAAACAGTCACTCAACGCAGCCTTTCAAAGGATCAAAAAGATACATTCGAAATCAGCAGGGGGGGTTTTTTTGCACAAAGGGAAAATACAAGTATTGCTTCCCTCCAACGGGAAAATTTACAAATATTCCTTGAGAGCAACGCAGTGGCTAAAATGGAAAACCCCTGGATCGAATAGTAACTATTCCAGCTTCTAATCAATTAATGAAAATGAACTTTTAGAGGTGATGCAAAAGGAATATCAAGCAGAAAGTGGAGTTTGCAGAGCAGGTGGTGCTGACTTCATCATTTCACTGTTCCACCAGCCCTCCCTCATCCCTCCAGTGCCCGGCACGCAGAACATTTCACATTGATTCAGACATTTTTACATTATTTATACGATCTTCTCAATCCCACGGGGGATTTTTGGAAGCGATCGAAACACGGAGAGATGGAAAGGCAAAGCAGAACTTACCAGTGTTTTGAGGAAGCTCATGACTGAGCCCTGTCCTGCAGCAGCTGCCTGGGGACTGTCCTGCTGTGCCTGTGCCCTGCCAGGGGCTGCAGCAGCCGGGCCCTGGTCACCTGCAGAGTCCTGCCCAAGCTCCTGTTGGCTGCACTCATCTATCTCCTACAAAAAAATAATAAAAGGGGGCAGAGATTGCTGGGGGCCAGCTTGCCCCATTCCCGGCGGAATGTCAAAGTGACTTTTGTGACTTGCTCGGGAGTCACAACAGCAATTCCAACCATTCCTGCCCGGCCCACGGGCTCAGAACAATCCAGCATTGATCCCTCTCCTTGCCCTCGCTCCTCACACATTCAGCACTTGCTGCTGCTGGGGGAACGTTGTTCTCAGCCACAACAAGCACAGGGCGAGTCCCCAAACGCCGCTTTTCTCTTTTGGAGGCTGAACTTGTGAAAAACGGGAGCAAACGTTGAGATTTCGGCCTCTGCCAGCCCCGTGTCTGAGGGCACCGACAAAGGTGGTTCCTGATTCTCTGTTTGGCCATGCCAGGAATCATTTTGATCCATCAAACACAATCGTGACATGCATTAAAAGAAGGAAAAAGGCAACAAATCCAAATAAATCCCCTTAGCCAGATGGAGCTGCCATGATCTTCATGGAATTACAGTTCCCAGAGCCCCAGAAGGTTTTCCAGGGCTCAAGCACTGGAAATGAAGGTACTTGTTTTCTGTCTAGACACCCGGACAAGGGCCTGGTTCTAAAAAAACACTTCTTGAACCAGTTCTGGAGAGTTTGGCACCTCTCACACTGAATTTACCTTCCATTTTGGCCACCTTTGCCTTGAGCCTGCACAGGAAAACTCAACACAAGTGCTGTGCAGCAGAGAGTGACATCAGAGAGTGGCTAAATGTCATCAAAGGGTTTTTTTCCCTAACCAGCCCATCACAGCTCAGTGCTTTTTTAGCTGGAAAAATCAGAATAAAACATTCTAGAGAACCTTTCCTTGTGCTGAGTGATTAAAATAACACCATAATGGTATAATATGGATTTCTTTATGTCACCGGTGGAAGGAATTGACTTGAAATGCTTTAAAACTTCAGAGGGATCAGGACAGCTGGGTGTGGGGTGGGCAGTGCCAACAGAGCCCAGGGAGTTAAAGTGTACATTGAAATGCCAGAAGGGACTTCTGTGCAATTCCCCACCCACCAAGGTCTCCAGGCTGGCCCAGGAAGCAGCGGAGCAGTGCTGGAATGCTCAGCACGGAATGCTCAGCACGGAATGCTCAGCCTGGAATGCTCAGCAGGCTGCTGAAGGGTCTCACACAGCACTTTGTGCAGCTGCCAGCCCCAGGGTGGCCCCAGGAACAATCTGTCCCGTGTGGGACACGCGTGGCCACGCCAGCACAGGGGGGGCATCCGCACAGCTCTGGTGCCATGGAAAAGGCTGGCTCTGCTCCAGGTGTTAAAGGGACAACTGAGGGGGGAGGAGGAGGAGGAGGAGGAGGATAAGGAGGAGGCTGATGGAGGAGGAGGAGGAGGCTGATGTGTTGCTAAACAAAACCAGCTTCACAGCCCGAGTGCTTGGTGCCATCCAACTCTTTAGTGCTGGATGCTATCAAAGAAAAATAAACAGATTTATTTTGTTTCTTTTGAATTCTAGACGAGCCCAAGCCCTGGCTTTGGGGTGCATTCCAGGAGAGAGCTGCACACAGCTCTTTCCAGCACCTCTGGCTGATCCAGGACATCTCCTTGAAGATGTCACATTGAAGAGAAAGCCACTGCAGATCCTGAGACTTGGGGCCATCCCCAAATCCCTGAACTCCAACTCCAGAGCTCAGATGTGCCCCATTTGACGTGTCCATTTCAATGTACACTTTAACTCCCTGGGCTCTGTTGGCACTGCCCACCTCACACCCAGCTGCCCTGATCCCTCTGAAGTTTTAACGCATTTAAAGTCAATTCCTTCCACCGGTGACATAAAGAAATCCATATTATACCGTTATGGTGGTATTTTAATCACCCAGCACAGTGAAAAGTTCTTTAGAACGTTTTTATTCTCTTTTTTCCCCACTAAAAATGACCCTGCCCTGCTGGAGGATCCCTCTCTGTGATTCCCAAGCTGAGGTTGCCCTTGGCCATCCCTCAGATCTGGCCTCGGAGAGGGGCTCAGATCCATCCTGTGCTCTCATGGGAATATTCCTGCAGGAAGAGCCCGGGCTGCTCCCATGGGAATATTCCTGCAGGAAGAGCCCGGGCTGGGGCCACCAGCACAGAAATGGGGCACAGACAATGCACAGCCCTGAAGGATCACCACAAAACCCTCGGCGGCTGCTCCCCGCTCAGAGCCCTGCGGGTAAATAATGAAAGGCAGCCCCGGAATAACAGAAGATCAGTATTAGGAGTTAACAGACCGCCGTGAAAATGTTCAATTCGTGTCTTTGAGAAGCTAAATTTGGGGGTCATAAACACCTTAAATATACTGTAGTTTCAGTTCAGCCATCTAGAAAAAACAAACCCCAAACATATCAAAAGAATGTATTCCTGCCAGCACTTTTGTTTGCATGAATCATGGCTCAGTGAAACATTTCAGGCATATAATTTATCTTTTCTTTGGCTTACATAGTAAATGCTTCATGAATTCATGAATTCTGCCCTTGTTTTAATTATGCTGCGCTCTGAATGTAGTTTTGTGGACCACAAAAATAAAGAGTGGCTCAGCAAACACAGAATGTTTGTGCAGCTCTTAAGCTACAACTGTGGAGCCTCTCTCTTACTCACCAGCAACGCTGTTTGTTTTGTCTTGGCACTCAGAGCAGGGAAACTTTGCTTTTAGCATTTACAGATACTACAAGCCATAATCCACAAAGAAAAAAAAAAAAAAGAGACACGGGGAGAGAGAGAGAGAGAGAAGAAAGGAGCTGTTGGCAGCGATATCTTGATTTTTAGTATGATTATTTGGTAACAGTTTGTAGTTACTACAGTAACAGTAATTAAATTAGGCTTGGTCATTCTCCCATCCAAAGGGAGAATTGGAACTTCAGAGGGAACAGAAGGCAACTGTGCTGCAAGGCAGAGCCACGGCCTTTGTTTCAGGGATTGAGTTAAATTTGGCAACATGTTGCAGCGTTGAGCTGATGTATTTTCCCCAGAAAAGGTGTTTAACTCCTCTCTGTCCCCACCATATATTCCTTTTCACGTCTGAAGAACCAAAGACAAAATTACAGCCCAAAAATTCAAGCACGAGGTTAAAATTCTTCTCCCTGTGACCCAGATCTGTCATTTATTTAACACAGTGAACCCTGATTTTGTGAGTCCTCAAACATTTCCACGGTGCAGCTTTAAGCACACACCTAAGAGATGCAGAGGCATTTTTGATAACCTGAGCTGCCCTCAGGAATGTTCCTGGCTTCCAAAAAGACTGACCCAACACCAGCCAGGGCTCAGCACTGCCTGGGATTTCCAGGTTATTCCCAGCAGGGACCTCCAGGATGTGGATGGGTCCAAGGGGACTGGAGCAGAGCTGCAAATCAGTAGGAATTAATAAGAAATCCAGCTTTTCTTGATCTAATAAAGCTTGATCTGGGTGAGCAGCACTGCCCTGCTTGAACTGGGAGACTGATTTCAATTCCCTCCTGTCCCTGATCACGCTCGTACAGCTGAGCTTTCAACACTGTCTGCTCCCAGCAACCTTTAACTCTGAATTTTAGTTAAAACTGCTCCAAACTGTCCTTTCCTTAGACTTTCACACCACTCCTTCAGCAGCACCAGCTGCGACCTTCCCCACTCTGTAAAGGAAAGGCAGTTTCCCTGCAGCGGCAGCAAAATAGGAAAGGAGAATTTGGCGTTTGGTGGGAAAAGGGACAATTCCTGCAAGCCACGGGGGAGCCTCGCTGTGTGTGACAGCCAAAAATATCTGCAGGAATTCGGGGTGCTGAAAAGCTTCGTTCTGCAGGGGTTGAGCACAGAAGTGCCAGTGTGCCCTGAACAGAGGAGTCATTTCAGCTGATCCACCCTGTTCTGTTTAGGTGCTGAATGCCTTTATGGATTCTTTAAATCTGCATCCTGAGCTGTCTGAAACACCAGGGATGGGGGCACTCCTGAAGGGCAGGGCTGAAAAATGAGACTTTTTTTTTTTTCTTAAAAACGAACCCTCAGAAAAATATTACAGTGGGTAAATGTATGCAAGAAACGTGATCTTCAAATTTGAGAAGGTCTAAGATAGAGAAGACAAAGATTAAAAATAAAAGGATTTTGGGGCAGCTTGCAATGCTGGCAGTGTAAGCAGTGAGTATCTCATGAGTTAAATTCAGCACTCCCCAAGGCATCAGTGACCACAATCTTATTTGTAAGACTGAATTGGCCAATAAAAGCAGTTATCAAAATTGTATTTACACATTGTTTTTTCTCTCCTCTTCCTGACATTAGACAGGGTTTCAATCTGATCACCAGCTCCTGTATCCCACCTCTCCAGCAGAGCTCAGAGTTACGCCATTATTCCCTTTCAGAGGATGGGCTTTTTCTGTAGTTAATCCCCTAAAAATTAATTTTATAATACCCTTGCTGAGATCAGACTCAGCAGGAAGTGCAAAATCTAAACTCGTATTAACTTCCAGCTCCTTTGATCAGTGTTCATTCAGTTCAGATCCATAGTTTCTTATATCACATCCTCATCCTGTAAAATCCTTTCTAATGAACCACTTTTCCTTGACTAAAACATCGCAATAAGCTGGAATACAAAAACTGTTGCTGCATAATATTCCTTTTTTGGAATATTCCTTTCTGTTTTGACAGATAAGGTATCCAGCATCTATTGCTTGTGAAGCAGGGCTATTTTAAAAACAGCACAAAACACACCAAAGAACTTTTAAAAAACCATCCTGTGTCAAACTCTAAGGTCCTAAAACACAAGAAAAAGTTTTAGTTTCAGGTACTTTTGCTTTCATTCGCAGCTGGCAGCTGTTCCTCCTGGCCATTGGAACTGTTCCTCCTGGCAACTGGAACTGTGTTGCCCAACCCTTTCAGGGAATTCTAAACGGAATTAAACTGGAGGTCAGGATTTAGTCACGCGACAGAGCTTCACCCCTTGGCCGCAGCTTCATCCTCCACACCTCTGTCCAGCCACCCCTGGGTGTTACCTGTGGTCATTGTAGAGCGAAACACTGATTTATTCTACCCCGCCATTCCCAAGAAGAGGCTCCATGAGCCGACATGAAATTAACGGATAATTAATGGCAGCACTTGCCTCGCCCAGCGGGACCCCGTTGGGTGCTCCGGCCGCGATGCTCCCGTTGGGAACGTCCAAGCCCTGCCTTCCCTCCTGAGGGTCACCTCGTGTCCTTCCCTTGCCTTTTTCCAGCTTGAAGATCCTGTCGAACAGCGTCACTTGTTTGGCCTTTGGGGCGGCCACATCGTGTCCCTCAGGTGTCCCGGCGAGCTCGATGTCCCGCAGCGGGGCCTGGCCCGGGGTTTTATGGCTTCCCCGCCGGGCCACAGCTGCCCCGGGCCCCTCTGCGCCCTCACTCGGGGCTTTGTTCAGCCCGGCGGCATCAAGAGCGGTGTCTGCGGAGGCTGGAGGCGCCGCGGGCTCCTCGGAACGCCCTGGTACAGCCCAGGGAAAGGGCAGCACGGAGCGGGGCCGGGCGGCTGGCACGGCCCTGCTGGCAACGCTCCCGCCGCTCTGCCCGCCCGCCCCGGGCCCGGGGCTCCGCTCCGCCCGAGGCACCGCGGCGTTATCCCGGTGAGCGCCTGCCTGGGCGACCCCTGGAACAGAGGGAGAGAGGGAATTATCCCTGAGAAATGTAGATGCGTTATCCCGGTGAGCGCCTGCCTTGGTGTCCCCTGGAACACAGGGAGAGAGGGAATTATCCCTGAGAAATGCAGCTGCATTATCCCGGTGAGCGCCTGCCTTGGTGTCCCCTGGAGTAGAGGGAGAAAGGGAATTATCCCTCAGCAGCACGGCCTCACTATCCGAGCCAGCAGCCACCCTGGCATCCCCTGCAACAGCGGGAGAAAGGGAATTATCCCATAGCAATGCACCAACTTTATCCTGCCTGGCAGCCACCTTGGCATTCCCTGCAACAGAGGGGAAAAGGGAATCATCCCTCAGCAATGTGGCCACATTATCCCGGCCAGTACTTGCCCTGGCATCCCCTGGAACAGAAGGAGAAAGGGAATTATCTCTCAGCAATGTGGCTCGGTCTGTGCTGAGCTGGTTCAGAGGTGTGGAAGAGCACACTTGGGAATCCCGGTGCTGCTGCTCATCCCTCAGAGATGATTTTTGCTCCCCTACCACCCCTCACTGAAATCACTGCAGGTTTTACCCCCTGCACAATCCCCTCACAGTGTCCAAGTCAGCTGCCAGCCCCATTTGGCACTACTCAGCCCAGTGGACAGCAAATTAAAATAGTGATGTGCAAAATAAAACCACCCCAGTAAGACTGGAGAGGGTTATATATCAATATATCACCCTCTCCTCTGTCAAAGCCAAAGAAACACAAAGAATGGAAAGCACCGGGATTGATCCCATTTCCTGGCTCCTACTCGCACTCTTCCTTTGCCTGAGGGTTATTTTAAGCCTGATTTGAATACTGATAAATCACATCTGAGCCAGGTTTCTTATCCTTACATTTCTCTTTACGTTTCTCCTCTTTACCCACAGACTGTGGCTCAGAATCACATTTCCTCCCCCAAAATTCACACAAACCATTCTCTGTGTACGCACGTGGCCGTCACACCTTAGATGCAAAAACCCCTTTTGATTTAAAAGTATATTTTATAGTTTTATAAAACACAGTTGAGGGGAAAATCCCTGGGATGGGATTCACAGACAGGAAAAGGCAGTTTCTGCTTTACACAAGGCAAAAGAAAGAGAGACAGAAGAAAAATAATCCTGCTTGGATCTGTTTTGTGGCTGGGAGGCAGAACCACAGATGATGTGGTGTGAAACCCCAACAAGAGAGGGTCTTGTCGAGAGGTAAATTTTACAGCTCCCCCTGAGCTTCAGCTGCTCTTCCCTCCTTGGACTGGAGCGTGGATCTGATTTCCCTGTCAGTCATCAGCACATTGCAGGGATGAATTTAGATCTATTTAATTATAACTGCGGAAAACTGACAGGCTCACACCGACTTGCTGAATTCGAACGGGAAAATTGTCAGTTTCAATGCAAAATTGAAATTGTTTCAAATTGTAATTGTAACAGTCTAGTCAATATTATGCCTTTCACATTTTCCTTCAAGAGAAAGAAAACCCCAGATACCAAAAAAACCCGACTGAAACACGTCTTCCACACACCACAGAGCTTTAGTTTGAAATGCTTTGAGGTTGGGAAAACAGAACAATTTTAGGTCCCAGCTTTCAAAGGTACTTCTTTGCTTTTCACAGCAAAATTTCCTCGGCTTCCCACCTCCCCAGGGATTCTGGATAATCCCACAGAACATCAGCAGGTCCTGGGCTGGTGTGTCTGTACCCATCAGATTCTGTCCTCCTGTGGGGGCACCCAGGGGTCCTGAGCACATCCCTGGGAACACCCAGCAGCAGAGCAGAGCAGATCCCAGGGCCCAGCCAGGACATTCCATTTTTAATTCCATGCCTGAGGTGTCCCCACTGGATTATCCCCAGGCTGGTCCTGATGAGCAGCAAGTGGGATTTTCCATAAAGCCCAGGAACATGGACTGGTTTGTGTTGGGAGGGACTTTGGGGATCGTGGGCAGGGACATCTCCCGCTGTCCCAGGCTGCTCCAGCCCTGTCCAGCCTGGCCTTGGGCACTGCCAGGGCTCCAGGGGCACCCTGTGCCAGGGCCTGCCCATCCTGCCAGGGAAAGATTTTTTCCTAAAATTCAATCTAAACTTATTTTCTTTCAGATTGAAGCCAATCCCCCCTGTCCTGTCGCTCCATCCCTTGGAAATCCTCTCTCTCCATCTTTCCTCTTGGCTCCTCCAGGCCACACCGAGCTCACCCCAAATCTTCTCCTCTCCAGGAGAACAATCCCAGCTGTGCCAGCCTTTCCTCCCAGCAGAGCTGCTCCATCCTCTGCTCCTCCTGGAGCCTCCTCTGGGCTCTCTGCAGCAGCTCCAGGTGCTGCCTGTGCGGGGGATGCAGTGGGGCCGTGCTGGAATGTGCCAACGTCACCTCCAGAGGCTTCACCCAAACATCTGCCAGCTGCAGGGGCACAGCTGGCACTGTCAGGGCTGTGGTGACAGCACCCACAGCTGTCCCCAGCACCCCACAGCTGCCCCCAGCACCCCAAAACTGTCCCCAGCACCCCACAGCTGCCAGGACCTGGCTCCCAACTCCTCCCCTTGGATGATTTTTAATGTGCCTTTTGTTCACTCTCTGTATTTTGGGCACAGTGGCCAGAGCTCCTGAGCACAGCCTGTTCTGGCAGGCAAAGGGATTTCCACTTCCTGGTCATACATGATTTTTTTTTCTTTTTTTCCCCTGGATTCTGCTGTTCCTGTAAGGAAGGAACTCTGCCAGCAGAAATCCTTGGCCGGCAATATCCTCCTGAGATGTTTCATGAGCACCAGTTTCAATTTCAGTGTCCTGCCAGGCACAGCAAAAGCACAAGTTACAGCTACTCCAGCACCTATTTGGATACTCAGCTGGGGCCACTGAGGCTCAGTTGTAGTTTCCTGAGCCTCCTGGAGAACTGTTTGAAAAAGAACTTCTAATTATAGCTGGAAACTTGGGGGAAGGAAGCAAAAATCAAAACCTCTTCCCCAGCTAAAGGGAGGATAAACAATATCCATTGGAAAATAATTGTAGGAGATGCCGAGCTCCTGCTTTATGTAACAGATAACAAATGAACCACAGGAAAACTTTCAGGCTTCAGCGTGAAAAGAGGGAGAGAAGCTCAGCGTTAAGAAAACCAGCTCAACAAGCAGCAGCTCAGGAACCTACGGAGCTCCTTTTATTCCTGATTATCGTGGGAGGAGTGGGAGGCCTGGCAAATGTCACTGCCACGGGCTCCGTGTGTGTGTGTGTGTGTGTGTGTGTGTGNGAGAAAAGCCTTGAAATTCCAGTGTTTGGGTGAAAACTGAGCGACATTTCTGTTTTTAAAGACACACAAATGCCATTTCTCCCCCAGATTTATTCCTCAATCCAGAGGCAGAGCAGATCCCACCACCAGTGCTGGGCAGGGCAAACTGAGGAAGAAAAACCTTGAAATTTCAGTATTTGGGTGAAAACTGAGCGACATTTCTGTTTTTAAAGACACACAAGTGCCATTTCTCCCCCAGATTTATTCCTCAATCCAGAGGCAGAGATAACTGCAAAGATAAGCAAAACCCCCCAAATTCTGGGCCAGGCCTTTGAGCAGATCAAAGCTGTTTGTTGTGACTGAGATTAAAAGCTGCTCCGAAATGAAAATCAATACACAATTTCCAGGCTGAATTTCAGGCTGCTCCTGCTCGGGCATTTGCCTTTCAGCTCTTTAACAAAAGGCAGCCACGCTCCAGCCGATTTGTCTTTCCCCTTCCCTTCACCAGGGGGTGTTAAAAAGGAAATTTTGTGGCTACACGAAGTCCCTGCTCTGTAAGAGCTCACTCAAGGAGATTTTTACTTTTTTTTCTGGATTTTGGCGAATTAAACCAACGTTTTTTCCTCCCCTTAAGAAAAAAAAAATAGAGAAGAGATCGATGCAATATCACAGAATCATGGAATGGTTTGGGTTGGAAGGGACCTTAAAGCTCATCCCATCTCTTTATTTTGAGTACAAGCTAGCCACAAACAAATATTTTGCTTAGCCGTGGAATTAGAGCCACGCAGCTTTTTTTTTTTTTTTCCTCCCCTGGTGTTCAGATAAACGTGGAGAAAATATTTTAATGGCCCTGAAGGAACCATCCAAGGCAACATTTGGCACCAGGAATTCCAGCAGTGCAGGGCAGCACAGTGGGTACATCAGCCCTGGATGAATTTCTGCAGCAAATACTAATCCAAAATAAAACATTGCCCCTGCCTTAAAAAAAATAGAAATAAATAAAGAACACACTAATATCCTTTTGCCATCTTGTTCCATTGTTCCATGCAGATAATTTTTTTGCTCCAAGAACCATCTTGTTTCACTAATTTAACTTGCATTGTTATTTACCTACAGATTTCCAGAAATTAATGGAAATAGAAGGAGAGGAGCCAGCAGCAAGAATAGCAAGGATCATTCTCTAAAAACATCCCTGAATATTTGACATTTCAGGCCCTGCAGGCACAGGGAGCTGCTGAAATCAGGATTCCTGTTGGGTTCTGGTTGCTACAAGGCAACATTTGGCACCAGGAATTCCAGCAGTGCAGGGCAGCACAGTGGGTCCAACTGCTCTAAAGGAGTTACTGCAGCAAATACTAATCCAAAATAAAACATTGCCCCTGCCTTTAAAAAAAAAAAATAAAGAACACACTAATATCCTTTTGCCATCTTCACCATTCCATGCAAATAAAGTTTATGCTCTAAGAATCATCTTGTTTCACTAATTTAACTTGCATTGTTATTTACCTACAGATTTCCAGAAATTAATGGAAATAGGGGGAGAGCAGCCAGCAGCAAGAATAGTGAGGATCATTCTCTAAAAACATCCCTGAAATATTTGACATTTCAGGCCCTGCAGGCACAGGGAACTGCTGAAATCAGGATTCCTGTTGGGTTCTGGTTGCTACAAGGCAACATTTGGCACCAGGAATTCCAGCAGTGCAGGGCAGCACAGTGGGTACATCAGCCCTGGATGAATTTCTGCAGCAAATACTAATCCAAAATAAAACATTGCCCCTGCCTTAAAAAAAAATAAAATAAAGAACACACTAATATCCTTTTACCATCTTCACCATTCCATGCAAATAAAGTTTATGCTCTAAGAACCATCTTGTTTAACTTGCATTGTTATTTACCTACAGATTTCCAGAAATTAATGGAGATAGGGGGAGAGGAGCCAGCAGCAAGAATAGCAATGATCATTCTCTAAAAAAAAATCCCTGAATATTTGACATTTCAGGCCCTGCAGGCACAGGGAGCTGCTGAAATCAGGATTCCTGTTGGGTTCTGGCTGCCAGCAGGATTTGCTGAATGAGGTTTGTCCTCTGAGACAAAGGAGCTGCATCTTCACCCAACTTTTCTCCTTTGTAATCTTTTTAACTCCTCTGTAATTCCTTTTAGGAGCAGGTCGTGGTTTCAGTCTGTGTGGAATTACCACCCGATTGTTCCTGGTTTGTCCTCCTGCTGCATTTCTGCTCTGTGCAGTGCAAACCAGAGACAGAAAACTCTGGCTCTGACCTTCCCCCTTCACCTGTTGCTCACCAAGTGCTTTTGTTACTGAAAGGACCAAAAGGTTCCCTTTTTTCAGCTCTGTCTCCCCAAAAAAGTCCTCACTTTATGCCCCAAAAAGCTCTATTTATTGAAGTATTTCATTTTAGAACTATGTTTTCCACAGTAATAACTTCTATCGCTTTTATTTCTCCGAGACCTGGATTCCATTGCACAGAGATGGAGATTTCAATCGATTTAAACTGCTTTTCAAACAGGACAAAAAGAAAGTTAAAATACAAGAAACATCAACACAGAAACATCTAATTTTTCAACTTGCTACTTAAACTGATCTAGCAATTACATTAATTAGGTAATCCATTTAAGTGAAGCAGTCCCATATGCTCTGTTTTACGTCTGAGGAATGAGATGTACATGCATTTTCTAGGTCTTCAGGCAGTGGAAATCATCTGGTTTTTATTTCCTCCTCAGAACTCTGCTGATTTCCACCAGAAAAAAAAAACCAGACAGAGAGAGGCTTTGCTGGTAGGCAACTGCCTGAAGTGACTCCTGGTGGGATGGCACTGGGAAATTTGGGGCACGGAACAGGAACTGAGCTCTTATCAGAACCATCTGCACGTCCCCACACCAGCCGCCGATTATTTTAACCTAAATTTAGAATATTTTCAAGCGCCCGTGGCAGACTGAGAGGCCTCTCTTCACAACAAATCATAAAGTATTTTTCCTCAGCATCGGATTATAAAAGCATTTCCTTTCCTTATAAACTGCAGAGGAATTGTTGGGGGTTTATTGATTCTGAAAAGAGAAGGAGCTGCGGGGACAAGGAGCGTGGCTGAATTTCAGAGCTGTGAACAGGAGCGCTGCTGCTCAGAAAAGCCCCCAAACCAACGAGGGGTGGGAGGAGGAATTAATGAGGTGCTGAAAAACGAGAAGAGCCATGTGGCTGTGGACTAGAGGAATTACCCTGGAATATGTGGAGATAACTTCTCAAAACTACTTGGAAACGACGTTTGAATGCTCGGCCAGGTCGTTCTCAGCAGGATTTGGAGATGGCAGGGCTGGAAGTGGGGCTCAAGGTCCAGCTGCACACTGGGGTGGTCACCTGCAAACCCAGGCCCCTCTGAGCCCACCCAAACTGGGCTGAAATGGGATTAACCCAGGGGAAAAACGCTTTACTCACACCCCATCCACCATTCCACACTTACAGTTTATCCACAAAAGGGACAGAATTTATTTAATTAGTGAGCAGGGAATGAATAAGTTACTGTGCCGTGTTCTAGATTCTCTAGAATTCAAGCTCAGGAGGTGAATTTTGTTAAATTTTGTTATGAAGCTCTCACTGGAGAGTTGAGATGGACCCTTGCTCTCTTTCTCTTTGCTCTCCAAAATGAGAGCAAGGATGGTTTCTGTGCATTAAATACTCACTAAGGCCCAGCTCAGGATCAGAAAGGGCAAAAAGTGAATTCTGATTTAACAACTTAATGCTTTAATGCCTGCCCCTTTCAGGTGCTTTTTCCCAGCCAATCACCATATTTAAATTAAAAACAAGAGAGAAAAATGTCCCTATAAAAATGTGATTATTAATAAATAACTCCTCGGTATCTTTCAAGTCAAAGCAATGCCCCTGCTCAAGAACGCAGGACCAGGAAAGAGAGGATAAGATGGAAATGTTCAGATGGATGAGGATTCTATCGTGAGTATTTCTACAATTCCGGTTGTTGGAAATTGCTGCTGAAGAGACCAGAAATATGGGATGATATTAAAGAGTGCAGAGGTGTTTTCTAAGACTTTATCATCCTGTGGATAAGAACACGTAGCCAGGACAGAGATTTTTTTTTAACCTTTTCCAACACATGAACTGTTCTCTTCTTGTAAAACATTTCCTGACGTCCCCCAGCGACCCCAAACCGCCCTCAGGGTCCATAATCCCCCTGCACCGCTGCCACTGCTGCGTTTTGTCCTTTCCAGGAGCCTGAATTTGGGCTCCTTGCAGCTACAATTCCCCCAAGGCTTGTTGGAGACACAAATTCCACCAGGAATTCCCTCACGGCCCGGGCAGAGTTTGTCACAAAGCTGGCAGGGCCCAGCACCAAACCTGCCTGATGCTGCTCCCCACAGAGCCCTGCCCTCTGTAAATCCACTTTTTGGGGTCCAGGGCAGTTCCAAATCCACAAAACTATTAACCAGCGCCCAGAGAACTTTGGAAAGAATTCCCTCTTTTTCTTTTTGTTGTGTTTAAACTTTCCAGCTTCTGCAGGACCACGTTTACAGGTAAGAGCTGGGCTGTGGGTGCATCCCTTAATTCAGAGCTGTGCATTTATATTTATGGTACCTTCGGCACAATAAAGACTTCCACCCCCCCTTCCCAGTCCGTACCTTCACCATCCACTGCCAGGGGAGGGTTCTGAACAAACACCACAGATCCGTTTTTAATTCCATCAGGAGACTCAGGGAGGGGCTGGAATAAGGAAGAGAAGAGTTTTTGGGACGTCAAGGGGGTGAAAATTGCGCTGGCAGCAGCCGGGGAGGTGGGAGCGGGGTTGCTCACCTGGTAACTCTTCACCGTGCAGGTGTTGTCATCCTCAGCTTCCTCTGGCACGCCCGGGGTATTCCCCATAGCTCCTGAGGGTGGAGGAGAGAAAAACCCCAAATGACCCTTTCTCTGTCATTAATACGAGACAGCCAATGGGGACAGGCTGTCAAAATCCCCAAAATCCCACCTGCCTTCCCAAGGCACCTGCCCCGTGCTCATCCTGCCCCGGGGTCTGGCACAAACCCGTCGTCCCAGGGCTCGCTGCTGCTCCCCAAAAACGGCGCAGACCAACAAACTTCTCTGGTTTGTGGAGGGAAGTGGCTGCAGTCCCACCTGCAGCGTTCCTCGGGGCTCGGGGGAGCGACCTGGGCATGAGTTACAACAGCTCCTGTGGTTTGGTTGGGTTTTTATTTAATCCAAGGCAGAGGGAAGGGGAAGAGGCAGCGTGGAAAGGGATCGCACATGGAAACTCCGCACTGCAGCCTGTGTGCAAATTCACATAAATCTTCCGGGGGATTGTTTTGTTTTTTTCTTTTCCTCCTAATTTCAAATCCATTTGGGGGGTTTTCTTTTCTCTTATTTTCTTTTCCTTTCTTTTCTTGCATCTACTTTTCTTCTCCCCTTCTTTTAAAATACATTTATGTACCTCTGAGCTCGCTGTGTAAATCCTTCAGGGCCAAACATCCCTGAAAAACGGTGGAAGGGCAAAGCAGGGCCAAGCCAAGAGGGGAGTTATATCCTATTGACTTAGGATAGAAATGTGTGTTTGCTGTTAAAGCACCCAAATAAACAAAATTGGAGGGAAATTCTCCTGAGCCACACCTGGAGAGAGGGAGGTGCCCAAGGAGAGGAGCCTGGAGCTGTGCTCATCCTTTGGGATGTCCTGCACAGCCACCACGGCTCCCAAACTTATTATTGCTCTGCTTCCTGACATCTCCTTTATTTAAATTATTTTATAAGATATATATTATAAAATATTATTGTATTATAAAATAGTTCTTTAAATTCCATTATATTTATTTAAATGATTTCTTTAAACACCTCTTTTAAATGAATTATGTTAAATTTTAGTGACATTTTAACCAAATAACCGCCGCTATCAGAGGAGAAAAGAAAAAAGGAAAACAGTTTTAGTAAATCATATTCCCTAGGATTGGAAAGGGAGAGTGGGGTCATCTCTCAGCCCCACAGCACGGCTCTGCCCTGCCTGCTGAGGTGTCACACAGGGGTTTTATCTCCTCGGGGGACATCCCCGGGATAAATCAGTTCTGATCTGGGGTGACAAACAGGGTGTCTCCTCCCCGTGGATGCACAGACACCTCTTGGCCCTGCTCTGTGGCTGTTTCCTGGCAGCTCCCGGGGTTATCCCATGGCAGGGGAAGAGAACAAGATTCCAACCCCGCAGCCCGATGGTAAATTCAGTGTCTGCTTGAATCTGGAGGATTTGCCATTGTCCTGCACTCCCCGGGCCTGGTTGGTGCCAGGACACAGCTCAGGCAGAGGATGGAATATTCACAGGCTCACTCCCTTTCTCACACGTGCTGTAAATTCTGTGCGGGGAGAGAGAAGCAAATTCTTCTTTTTTTAAAAAATTCCAATGATTTGTGGCTGATTCTCAGCCCCTGCAGCTTCCTGTGGGTGCAGAGTTCCTCACACNGAGATGGAGATGGAGATGGAGATGGAAGGGTTTCTTGCTAAAAATGGGAAAACTTGGGAAATGTGATCCTAAAACACCGAACCGCTCTCTGCTGTGCACATGGAACGGAGCAGCTGCGGCTTTTGCCCGATTTTACAGAAAAATGACGGGTCACTGCCACCTACAGACAAATGTGAGCAGCGGCAGCAGCAGCGATGACACGAACACAGAAAGAGGATTCGGGCTGGCGCCGTTTCCAGCTGATGTCACAGCTCTGCCCTTCTGCCCGCTGATTGTCCCCGTGTGTGGCTCCGGAGCGGTGCAAGCCAACAGCTCCAGCCCTGCCATTCCCATGGAATGGTTTTGCTTTTCCCGAAGTGCTCAGGCCTCTGGGAAAAGCCAACTGGGAAAATTGTTCTGATGTCTTGTGCGGTCAGATCCATCTCCCCCTCATTTTTCTCTCGTTTGACATACCATGTCTTGGAGCTGAAATTATTCAATGCGAGGGCAAAGAGGTTTTCTGGGAAAAAAAAGGGCCTTTCCTGCTGTGTTTGTGGATTAGATTAGAATTAGATAATCAGGGAATCGCAGAAGGATTTGGTTGGAATGGCTCTCTGGAGATCACCCAGCCCAAGCCCTGCCCAGGCAGGGTCACCTGCAGCAGGTGACACAGGAACTCGTCCAGGTGGCTTTGGGACGTCTCCAGAGAGGGAGATCCACGCCCTCCCTGGAGATGTTCCAGGGCTCTTGGGAAGAAGTGTTTCCTCACATTGTGAGGGAAAATTTAACAACTTTCATAGGAGATGACAAATTTCAGATGACTGAGAGGGGGAAAGAGATGATTCTGATACAAGAACATTCTTCAAGATGAGAGGAAAGCCCTTAAAAGCCAGGAGGGGCTGGAGTAATTCCTATCCTGAGGCTTCTTTTCTGGGTTCAGGCTTTTCACCAAGTCCCAAGGATATTGTCCTGGTGGGGGGCTCCTCAGGCCAGCTGGAATCCAGCCTGACTGGTTCCAAAAGGAACATGAACTACCAGCTCCTACAGCTCTGAAACAATCCCTTTCCCAAATTATGCTGCCATTGTAATGCAGAGAATAATTCAAAAGGAAAATAAATGTATTTTTAATTGGTTTTAACGTTACGTGAACTGTAGCGTGCCAAGTTCAAGGCTTGGGAAAATCCTCCTTTTTCACTCTCTCAGAAAATCATTGGTTTGGTCCTGGTAGAACGGTAAAAGCTTTGAAAATCTGAGAGAAAACTACAGCAAAATCTCTGATCTGCTGCGAACTGCTAAAGGCAGCCAAGCCTCACCTTCCTGATGTATTCACCAGGCTGGAATATTGCAACCACCCGTATCTATTCATGCCAAAAATCCACACTTAACTCCTCACTAAAACTCACCATATGTTATATTCAAATATCAGAGACAACGACCCGTTTCCCTGCCCTGGGAAGCCGGGTGAGCTGCAGGACACGGCCGCGGCCGGGTGGAAAAACAGAATTTTCAGCTCCGCTGGACGCGGAGCGAAGAAAAGGCCGAGAACAGCGCGGGGTTCAGAAACCGTAACTGCGCTTACCTTGAGGGCAGCTCTGCCTTGTCCCGCACGGAGAGGCTCAGGGACACGTGCTGGGGCTGAGGAGAGCAGGGCCGGGTGGCTCCGAGCCCTGAGGAGGAGCAGTGGGCACACCGGGGACAGCAGGAGGAAGGCTCGGGCTGAGTCACCTACAGCAAACAAGGAACACCCGAGAACGCCTCGAATCCAGCCTGGCAGGGGCTGGGCACGCAGGACATGCTGAGTTACAGTCCTTAAGGCTCTCGGGACAGTCTGATAGAATTCTTCCAGCCACTCCACTCCGGAGCCAAGTGGGGAAAAGCAAAATAGTTCAAACATCCACGCCCTGGGCTCTCGGGGAGGGGACAGCGCCACAATGTCACCAGGTGAGTGTTCAGTCCCAGGCTGGCCGGGGGAAAGGCTCTGCCGCCCAGCTGTGCCCCCCATCCTGCTCTGCTCCCGCAGGAAAAGCCGGGGCGATGCGGGGGAAAGGCACAGCAGGGGCTTGAAAGCCCCAACAAAGAGAACGAGACTTGCAGGAGATCCCGAAATCCTCCAGCTCCAGGAGAGCGCAGGCGGGACAGCTGGAGCAGAGCAGCAAAAAGTGAAAAAAACAAGTGCAAAAAATGCTTTTGCAAAAGGAAAACCCAGGAAAAGCCAAACCTGCAGCAGCAGAGCTGCACGTTAGGGGAGGAAGGAGAGGAAGGATGGGAAGAAGAGGAAGGAGAGGAAGGAGAGGAAAGAGAGGAAGNGGAAGAAGAGGAAGGAGAGGAAGGAGAGGAAGGAGAGGAAGGATGGGAAGGAGAGGAAGGAGAGGAAGGATGGGAAGGAGAGGAAGGAGAGGAAGGATGGGAAGGAGAGGAAGGAGAGGAAGGATATGGAGTTACCTGCGGGAGAGGGGCCGGGACAGCCTCTGGAAGCTGAAGCTGGTCCAGGTGAGGTGCTGCTCACCCAGCCCCGACAGCTCTGCCTCTGTCCCTGTCCCTGCTCTGTCCCTGTCCTGAATCTGTCCCTGTCCCTGCTCTGTCCCTGCTGTGCCCACAGTCAGCCCAGGGAGTGTCACAAACACTGGGTGCAAACACAGCCGGGGTGGAGCAGCCCCGTGTCCCTCCCCAGCCCTCTCCAGGTGTTTTCTGCTCTCTGGCCACCCAAACCTGCTCCAAGGCACTTCTGGATCCCTGGCTCCGAGGCAGCCCCACCACACTGCTCTGGGCATGGTGACATTGTGCTGGACACCCACAAACCCCTTCCCGACTTTTCCCAAAATGCAGAAAACCCCGAAGTTCTTTTGCTGGCAGGACTGTCGGCTGTTGTCACCGTGGCTCCTAATCCCCCTGCGAGTGTGCAGACTGACTGAGTGCTGATCTTTTGAAGCCATTGTCAGGATTTGCTGCTCCCTCAGGTGAGTCACAGGCCCCACGCTCACGCTGGGGGTGTCTGCAGCAGGGAGAGCTTTGTGCCCTCACTTTTCACAGCCAGTAAAACCTGGCTTTGCAAAGTGAAGCCTCCACAGGCAAAACACCAAGGAAAAAATTCCCAATGTTTCAGTTTGGTGGGAGCACCATCCCAATCCCCGGGATCTGGTTCCTCGCTGACTTGCATCATCCAGCTGGCACTTTTATTTCGGGGTTGCTTTATGGGTTTGGGTATAAATCTGTTATTAATCATGGCAGAGGAAGGAAAACAGATTTGTCACCAGGGTTGTGCTGGCTGTGGAGGGTGTGAAGGGTTTCAGGGATGATGGTGATGAGGAGCAGGAATCTGCATCCAGCACCTCAGCAGGGCGTGGGAAGGGAGATCCTGATTCCCCCAGCACTGGGTGAAGCACCTTTCTCATCTTCTCCTTGGTGTGAATCCCTGTCTGCTACAAGCTCCAGTGATATCCCATGAGTTCAGTCTCAGAATCCCATCCAGAGACAGAATCTGATTTAGGAATGGCCCCTGGATTGTTCATGTGGGGCTGGGAACAGAATTTACCCCTGTGCTGAGGCACAGAATCCCAGCCTGGCTGTGAAACCACTCACCCAGGCAGTAACACCACACTACTTGTCTTTTTTGTTTTTATTTTTTGGTTAAAATATTATCATGAAGTGATTTTGAAATGCAAGATGCAAATATTTAACTCCGGAAATGCTCCATTTCTGTAAGAGAAGGTCATTGTATTGACTATAAGTTCGCACCATATTTTGCCTTCTGTGGATCTGTTTGCTCCTAAAAATATCTTCAAATTCAGCCTTAAAACCTTAATATTCATGGTGAAGGAAGTAATTTGGATTGTTATGTCCTTCACCTGTGACTACAAGAATAACAGTGCTCCTTTTCCTCAGAAAAAGATTTTTCCTTGAACTGAGCCATCCCAGGGAGCTTTATCCTGATTAATTTTTCCCAGTTGTGTGGACAATGAACCATCCATTCTTTCAGGTGTCTTTCAACTCTTTAATATTCTTTTCCAGTCATTTCAAAGCCATCCCATGTTTTCATCAAGGACAGACCAGAGTGGCACACGATGACTTTTGTTTTGCCAAATTGGGGATTATTTATCTGGGTGGCAGCCACAGAAAATCTTCTCCAAGGCACAGGAAACCGTTGCTGCTTTCGTGATTTTTCAGCGCTCAAAACGCTATTTTATTTTATTTTTTTTTCTTTCTGAAAACCTCCAATGGAGCTGTCACCAAATAAATCTTCCTCCCCTGCAGGAAACGCTCGGCTCGTGCATCTGACAGCTGCATAAAACTTCCTGCTCATTAATGGCACCAGAGCTCCCAACAATTATCAATGATTAACCAGCTTCTTTTATTACTGTCCAGAACGAGAGCCAAGAGCATTCAAATATTGACAGTGGAGGAGCAGATGACTCCTGGTCTAGATTTGCATCTGCTTTTGCCACACGTGGTCTGGAGAGGGGCCGATGTGTGGCTTTGAGGTGAGGGTTTCCATCTGGCTGCTGCTGTCCTGGTTTATTCAGCAGAGCACGAGGGACGAGCAGCAAAACCTCCCTGGCAGCAGGAGAAAAGGGAGGGCAGAAAGAACCTGCAGGAGAGCAGCTGAGCAAAAAAAAAGCAAAATTAGGCAAAAATCCCGTGGAGTTCTGACAGTTTGGAGCGAAATAGAAATGAGGTTTTGACTTGGCTTTGGTGGTTCGCTCTGCAGGGGATGGATGGAGTGAGTCAGGGGTTCTGGCAGAGGAGAGAGCCCAACGGTTTGCGGGGATTGATGGATCCTGGATCCATCAGGGAGAGCTGTGGGAGCCACCTGAATGCCAGATCCACCCCCTGGGCCACTGACACACACAGGGTTTGGTTCTTCACGTGGAACTGCATTCCTCAAACACTCTGAGGGCCACACTCAACCTCCTCAGAGTGGGTTCCCCAACACCTGAGGCCGTGCAGTGACTGAGGTGTCACAGCTGGGGCTCCCACATCTGACACACCCCAAAGCAGAGTGCTGGCATTCCTAAATCCCTGACATCCATGGCAAAACCCAGAATCCTTGGGATAGACATGAGCTGGGAAGCTGGTGCAGAGGCGAAGTCATCCTCTTGGGGAGCAGGTGCTGCTTTGAACTGGAAAAGGAAAACATATCTGAACTCACGTTCCTGCAAACCTGAAAAGCCTGGCTCGGGGTTCTCCAGGCAAAACTGGTTCTGCTTAAGTTCTGCTTAAGTTCTGAGATTTATTGGCTCCTTTACAGCTGGTGGCTCCTGGTGATTCCCCAGAGTTGTGTTTTCAGCAAGTGGGATTTCCCTGCTGCCTCGGGGTTCCCATTGATGGCCGGATCTGTCTGGTGTCTCACCAGTGTGGCCTGGCTGGGTAGTGATAAGGAGAGAATAATTGCTGCAGTGAGGGGCTCTGGGGAAGCTGCACCATCCCTGATGGTGCCCGTGCTGCCCCTGGCTGAGGCTGCCGCCCGTTCCTGTGCTCTGGCTCTGCAGCAGCTTCACCAAACCCAGAGGAATCCCCACAGATCCCCGTCCCTGTGCTCTGGCTCTGCAGCAGCCCCACCAAACCCAGAGGAATCCCTGCAGATCCCCGTCCCTGTGCTCTGGCTCTGCAGCAGCCCCACCAAACCCAGAGGAATCCCCGCAGATCCCCGTCCCTGTGCTCTGGCTCAGCAGCAGCCCCACCAAACCCGCAGGAATCCCCGCAGATCC
>VZDJ01000175.1:9669497-9695290 GCA_008694505.1 Cyanoderma ruficeps | reverse complement strand
AAAAAGGAGGATTTTTGGGGGGCCAGGCCGGCCCTGTCACCCTGCAGAGCTGCAGGAGGTGCCTGCAGGTGCTCAGAGGAGCTGCTCAGCATTCCAGGGGTTTGTGAATTTGGGATTTGTGCCGGGCGATGCGAGGGAAGCGGCACCGGGGGAAGGACGGAGAAGCGCGATCGGCGTTTCCCAGCGGCTCACCGGGAGCGCCCGGGACGCTCCGCCCGCCCGGCATTTCACCTTCCCCATCCCGCTGATTGCCAAAGTCACCTCACAGGTCACAGGGCCAGGAACCACATCCAGCACTGCTCATGGACTCGGGGGTTTGGGATTTAATCACTGGGGCTCTCCCCAGATACAGCCGTGACCTCATTCCCTGTTTTACATCCCTGATAACCCGCAGGGTTTGGGTTTATCACTTTGGTCACTGCTCCTCCTCCTGCCACTCCTGTCTCCTTCACCCCTTTACACCTCACCCTTCTGGGCTGGACATTTCCTTCCCTCAAACGCTGCTTTTCAAATCCTTCTTTCAAAGGTTGGTGCTTGACATTTCCTTCCCTCAAACGCTGCTTTTCAAATCCTTTTTTCAAAGGTTGGTGTGTGACATTTCCTTCCCTCAAATGCTGCTTCTCAAATTCTTCTTTCAAATGTTGGTGAGTGCAGTGACCGACCCCTGGCAGAGCCTGGGCCACAGGACATGGACAAATCAAATATTTCGGACACCCCCAAAGGACATTGGCTGCCACCTGAAAACAAAACAAAACAAAACATAAATCTGGGGCAACAACAGTTGCTGCTGCTGTGCTTTTGAAATAACATTAAATAAAACATTTTAACGCTTAAGAAAATCTCTTAGTAGAGATTCAGAGATGCCCTAATAAGGAGCAATGGGTTTGGGAGCTGCTGAAACCACCCTTCTCCTGCCTTGCTTTGGAAGTCCTGGATCACTCCTGGAGCCAGCAGGGCCCTTGGTTCGCCCAGGTCTCACCTGGAATTGCCATTCCACTGGTCAATAATTTAGATGGCACCCAGGTAAGTGCAGGAAAGAAGATTCCTAGCATCCAGCCATGTTTCTCCACATTATTTCCACCAAATGGGATTATTGTACCCACCAAAATTTCCATTATTGCAGCAAGCATCAATTTTGTCCATGACTTGGTCTTTCCTTCTAATCCACATTCAAGTTCCTGAAGGATTTGACAGTGATCCCAATCTGAGCGTGTGGGATTCCAGCCTTCTCAGCTCACCCTGCTCTGGAGATTTGTCTTTCCAGATGTGTTTGGTCTGGCTCAGAGCTGTCCCTGTGTTTATCTTTGTGCAATTGCTCTGCCTTCTGTTTATGAATTTGGGATTAGAGAGAACTCCAGGGAAGTCTGGTTAAACCCAGCAGATTTCTCTGAGCTGTGGGATTTGCATCATTTCCCCAGCAGAAACCCCCTCCCAGCCCATGTGCTGGCCCCACATCAAAGGCCAACGGGAATATCACATTCAGGATTATTGGAAACACAGCTTTGGGCTGCCCAAAATCCCTCTGGGACTCCACACCTTGCTACAGAATCCTGATCCACTTGGCAACTGCTACAGGGGAGTTTGAAGCTGATTTTCCCTCACCTGTCCTCAAATCCAAGGCTCAGCAAGAGCTTGGACATCATTTACTCAGCTCCTTCTGTGTCCTGCTACTTCCAGGGCTGGAAAACACTCCCTGCCTGGCCTTTTCCTCCTGGGAGAAGGTGCCACAAGATGATCAACCTCAGTTTTCAATTTCTGATCCTTTTCCTCCCTGGCAGAGGGTGCCACAAGATAAATCAACTTGTGTTTTAAGTTTCTGAGCATTTTCCTCTCTGGTAGAGGGTGCCACAAGATAATCAGCCTCAGTTTTAAGTTTCTGATCCTTTTCCTCCCTGGGAGAAGGTGCCACAAAATAATCAACCTCAGTTTTAAGTTTCTGACCCTTTTCCTCCCTGGCAGAGGGTGCCACAAGATAAATCAACCTCAGTTTGAAGATTCTGACCCCTTTATTCTCTGGTAGAGGGTACCACCAGATGAACAACCTCAGTTTTAAGTTTCTGATCCTTTTCCTCTCTGGTAGAGGGTGCCACAAGATGAACAACCTCAGTTTTAAGTTTCTGAGCATTTGGGACTCCAAATGAGTCTCTCTCATGCAGCCTTGTGCCTTCCAAACTTTTCCAGCCACTTCCCTCCTCCTGCCAAGGAATTTTCTGTCTGTTCTCTCCTGCCTTCAGCCAAGGACAGACCTGGCTGAGGAGCTGCCCCTGTCTGTGCACGTTTGTGCAGCTCCAACTGGAAGTGGCATTTCTGCTCTTTAATTGTCTGCTCTGGGAAAAAAAAAATAAAATAATCTTTTCAAGCCCTCTGGGTTTCCTCCGTGCTGCTACAACACCAAGTGGTGTTGTTAAAACAGACAGGCTGTGGTGACTGAGGGGAGAGTTTGGCCGCACAGAGCTGTTCTTGTCGTGACAGACTCATGGGCAGGTTTGTTTGTAGGGTCTTGGGTAAAATCCTAAGTCTCAGCCGTGAAAATAAAATGTGGGGGTCGACAGGTCAAGGGCATACTCATACATCCTTAAAAAAAATTAGGTTATCCTTGTGGCTGTCTTTTAAATAAAGAAACACAAGCAAGAGGAGTTGATTCGAACATTGATATTTGGGTAGTTGGGAGTAACTTAAAACATCCCTTTAACCATCAAATTTCTCTCTTTAGAGAGGACCAGCTGTTATGATCGACTCCTACTCCAGCTTCATCCCTTTGTTCCCATTTTGAACAAAAAACTCCCATTTTAGGTGGGAAAAAACCCTCCTGAAGATGTCTCCTGTGCAGGCAGAGGTGGAGGGGGGAGGAAAATGCCAGCACATGACTCAGGCTGTGCCTCAAGCCACACCACTGCTGCTGTTTGCTCTGAACCAGCCTCATTCTAAAGTTAGCTTTATTTTTTTTTTGCTTTTTGTTTTTTTCTTGTTCGGATCAAGTTTTTGTGTTGTTAAATTTGTTCCCCGGGGTCAGAGAGTCCAGCCGCTGGTGTTTTCAGGTGTGGTTAATGATTTAAGGTGACTCATATGTCAGGGCTCACTCACTCAGGCCTCACAACAAAGCCAGCGGTGACTCAGGGAGGGTTGTTTTTTTTTTTTAATCGTTGTCTTGAGATGATGTGTTTAGAATTTCACAAAATTCTAAAAGAAAGAGGAGGAATAGCTATTTCAGAAGGGTTTTTTTGAATTTTTTTTTTTTTTTTNTGTTCCTACTGTCTGTTTGTGACTCTGTGTGGGGATTATCTGGCCCTTATCAGGGAGAGCCCAGATGCCCCAGAAAAGAGCAGGTTTTGGGTTCCTGCAGCTGCTGCCTGTCCAGAGGACACCGTGGTTAATGTTTTTGCAGCTGGCATGTGACTCCAGAGGGGACACAGCGGGGACAGGGGAAAGGAGATCTCTGCATCATGTGGCACCCTCGGGGTTGCCGAGTGCAGGAGGCAGAATCCTTCCAGGTCTCATGTGAACACGTCCGAAACCCCAGGGAAAGGAACACTCCCACTTTAGTCAGCTCTGGAAAGCACCTTCAGTGTGCCCAGAGATGACAGAGACAACCTGGAGCACAATCACACCACGGGGGCTGGGCTGGGCTGGGAGGGACATCAAAGCTCCTCCATCCTCCCCTGCCATGGACAGGGACGTTCCCCACTGTCCAGGGTGCTCCAACCTGCCCTTGGACACTTCCAGGGCTGGGGCAGCCCTGGGAATTCCATCCCAGCCCCTCATGGAGAGGAATTCCTTCCCAGCTTCCCTGGGAATTCCATCCCAGCCCCTCAGGGACAGGAATTCCTTCCCAGCTTCCCTGGCAATTCCATCCCAGCCCCTCACGGACAGGAATTCCTTCCCAGCTTCCCTGGGAATTCCATCCCAGCCCCTCAGGGACAGGAATTCCTTCCCAGCTTCCCTGGCAATTCCATCCCAGCCCCCAGGGACAGGAATTCCTTCCCAAGAAGGGATCGCAGAGGGAATTGTTTCCATGTGTCACTGTCCCCTGCTAGAGGCAGACACAGCAGCAACAGGAGCCGAGCTTTTGATCAAAAATAAAGAATGAGCTTGGAGCGTTGAGTCAGAGCAGAAATCCCAGAGGAAAATTGTGGGCGCATTCCGTAAAATGAGATTTCTCCCCCAAGTGTTAGTAACAGCCTAAATATCCTGTTCCAGAAGTGTCACTTTTTGGAATGCTGGGGAGAGATTGGGACTATTTTATTTTATTTTATTTTATGTTATTTCCCACCAGGAAAAAAATCGGTTGGGAATTCTAAAAGCATCTTGATTGCATTTGTGTGTCCTGCAAACTCCACGTGCAAACACTTCCGACGCTGGCGCTTCCCTAACTCCGGATTTTGGGGAGTTATAAATACCTGCCGGGAGGTTCTACACGTCCCAATGGTTTGGGTAATGTTTAATGGAGGTCAGCGTGCAATGAACTCCCCAGGTAACGGAGTCCAGTGGACAATTATTGCCTGACACTTCAGTTTTCTATTGGGATCATTTGACCTTTTAATTGAGCACTTAACCTGAAAGTTTACACAGTTTGAGGCCGCTCTCAGGGGAGAACAAAAAAAAAAAAACACCTCCACTATTACATAGATTCTTCTCCAAATTTCCAATTAAAGGGAAAACGTGAGGAAATTAATTCTCCTGTGGCTGCTGGCTGGTGTTGGAGCTCTCAGGAGGAGTTTTTGGGGTGTTGGAGGGGTTTGGGGGTGTCTGAAGCTCACAGTGGGGCAGAGTGGGTCACGAACTCCAGGGCTGGGATGGGCTGCACTCGTTGGCCTCTCCCTTATCACGGGAGGGATTCCTGCTGGAGGTTTGCTGGGGGTGAGCTGGGTTTGCTGTGCACACACACAGCAGGGTTGTATTCCGTGTTTTCCGTGCAGTTCATTCCCTCAGCAGATCCTTCAGGCCTGGGGATTTCTCCTGGTGCAGCCAGCACTGGGCTGTGGGGGCTGCTGTAGGGTCCAGCCTGTCTGTGTGGCTCCCTGGGCATTCCCTGATACTCCAGACACTGCCTGGCTGCATTCCTGAGGGCTGCTCCCAAAGGGAATCCTGCTGGGGACGGTGGTTAGAGAAGCCACACCATGATAAAATATATATATTTGTACTTCCTTGTGACACTTCTGCAGCTCTGGTGGATCAGCCAGCTGCTAAAACGGGTTGTAAAACTGCCAAGGAAGTAGCTCAGAGATTCAGAGACCTCAAATTCCAATTTTTTTTTTTTCCCACCCTTAATAGCATCCAATAAAAGATAAAAAGATGGGAACTGTTTTCATTCAGATCAGCAGCTGCTGAAAGCCAGGGCAGTGCTCTTACTCACGGGCAAGCCTGATAATCCCAAACTCACTCATCCATTCTCCAAGAGGAATTTATTCCAGCCCAGATCACGCAGTTCATTGCTGCTGAGAAGGAGGAACAATCTTTTGCAATAATTTCCTCCTGGCCAATCCTTTGCTGCTGGCTTTTTCCTCCCAGGTTGCCCAAGAATGTTAAAGAAAATTCAATGAGATTTTTGTTTTTTTTTTTTCACACCACTGACTCCCCAATGTTTTTGTTGGCAGCAACAAACCCGGGCTTGAAAGTTTGTGCAATGTGGAGATGGGATGGGTGGGTGGGGGAATAACTGAAGATGTGAAAGGAAAGTCAGGGTTCAGGGTGTGGGGTTTGGGATGATTCTGCTTTGGGTGAGACAGAGAGGAAAGGAATTCAGCACAGAAGCAGTTCTAGCTGAAAACTTTCAGCGAAATTGTAGAGGAGAAATGGGTTGGGGAGATAATTTCTCTAAACATTTTCGTGGCTAAGGAAAAACAGTAGCTACAAAGACTTTTACATCTCTGAACATTTTCGGTATCCTCCGTGCACACAAAGTGGTCTTGACTCAAGCCCTGCTGGACAAAATCTCCACAATCCCCCTCGTTGACAGTTCTGGCTGAAAAAAACCAGCAATTAACACACAAAATTAATGACAGCTTCTCTGGTAGAACAAACTCCTGGAGGTAATGGCTAATGGAAGCTTTTATGACCTCTCTAGAAAATGGAAATGGTCATTTCCAGCACAGCCAGCTGTTCTTCCAGCATTTTAACCATCACTGCCAACCCAGGAAATGCTGTTGTGCTCTGAACTGCTGAGAGCTGGTGGAAATCTTGCTCTGAGTGAGCCTGTGACAAAGAATGCTTAACTTGTGAGAGCAGGGAAAAGCAGCCAGTCATTCTGCTTGGTTTTATTATTTGTCTCAATCCCATCCAGTCTGGAAAACGTAGAAACAAAGAACCCTTTATTTCTCGTGTTATCATAAATATGGATTAATGCTCTGAACCTTACAGGAAAGCTGAGGGTGCTGCAAGATCCAGGAGAGGGGAAATCCACACGAGCTGAGAGAAGTGCTGGCGTTTCTCACCCATAAACACGATGAGCAGGGGGATGATCAGAGCTGCTGCATTTCTTCAAATGTTGTCCTTGGAACGGAGCCTCGACCACTCCATTTCTGACTTAACTTTTTAAGTAAAAGTCTCATTGCTCGTGGGAGTGTCTCACGCTGCTCTGCAGCTCTCCTGGCCTGCTTCTGCTCCTGTGTGCCCTGCTGTGCCCCGAGGTCACGGGGCTGCAGTGTGCTGGTTGCCCACGCTCTGACACTGACTCCCACCCCGCTGGCAATTTGGGGTCACGTCCTGACCCTCACTGTCTTTACAAAGTCTCTTAACACCACCTGGATCTTTTATTTCTTCTGACACCATCATTCTGCCCTGACGCTGTTTTACACCACCACGACACAGAGTCTGACTTCAGAAGGCTGAAAATGGCTCCTTTATTTTTGGGATGTGTTTCCCCTTTTATACTATTCTACACAGACCAATTTGATCCGTGACACAAAGACAAACCTTTTAACCACATTGGTCAGAGCAGAGAGATATCAAGAAAAAGTCCCTCCTAGGGAAAGGAATGTAAACACAGGTACAGTTACAAAAACATTTCTCCTGTTTACAGAAAATTCCCTGGGAAAAGAATTTCAGAAAACCAAAACACCTCAGGCACGAAACCAGGGCTACACTGTCCTGCTCTTCAGACTCAGAACAGCTCCTAACATGGTGATATTTGGGAAATCTGGGGAAATGTGCGGCTGAGAGCTCTGAGTCCCTGCTTATGGAGATACCCTGAGAACAGCCCTGGGCTCCCCTTTCCCTGGGGCCCTGAGGGAGGAATCTGGGGGCAGTTTGGCCACAGCTCATCCAGGAATGGTTTGGGTTGCAGGAACCTTCCAGCTGATCCCATCCCACCCCTGCCATGGCAGGGACACCTCCCGCTGTCCCAGGCTGCTCCAACTCCTGGCCTTGGGCACTTCCAGGGATCCAGGGGCAGCCAGAGCTTCTCTGGGAATCTGTGCCAGGGCCTGCCCACCTTGCCAGGGAGGAATTTCATCCCAACATCCCACCTAAACCTCTTCTCTGTCAGTTTGAAGCCATTTCCCCTTGTCCTGCCACCCCATCCCTATAAATTGTCTCTCTCCATCTTTCCTGCAGCTCCTTCAGGCCACACTGAGCTCTCCCCAAAGCTTCTCCAGGCTGAACAATCCCGATTTTCCCAACCTTCCCTCACGGCTGGCTGGGGTTACCATGGCCAACCCCAGCTCTGTCTTTCGGGCTGGGGACATTTCCTGTGGGCCTGATATTTCTGGGCCTGAGAGGTTTCAGCCTGCTGGCAGCTGATAACTTTTTCCCCAAGGAAAAATTCCTCAAGAAAGTTTCTTCTCAAAACAATCTTGGCAAACAACTCTCCTTTCTCAGAACAATCTTTCTCCAGGTGGTGTTTTGCTGTTTCTCTGGTTTAACCCATGGGATCAGAGAGGTGTCGTTCCTGTTCACCAACCATGTTCAGTCTGTGTGGGAACACCTTATAAAAGGCAGTGAGAATTAGACAATAAAAGCCTTTTTTCTGTGCTCTTTGCCTTCTGAAATGTTTGGAGTCTCTCATCTTTCTTTCACGGCCTACAACGACAATTTCCCACCCAGGAGCAGCCAGGCCCAGGCCGTGTCCCTCTTGCCCAGCCATCCTGGTGGGCCCTGAGTTGGTTTTTGTGTATTTTCTGGTTGAAAATATCTCAGGCTGAATGTTTCCCCCTCACCCCATGCCCTGGCACAGGTTACTCATTAAACCCCCTGCTATTAATAGCAGAGCACAGGGTGGGAGTGCAGGTTCAGCCGGTGCATTCTCCTGCCGAGGCCTGCCAAAAATAGACACACAAAAGTCCAACCCTGATGAAACTTTAACTATTTTTAGTAAAAAAAACCCCACATACTATACTAACCAACTGACCCCTGACACTCACGTCCGAATTCCTCAGAATGGAATAAATATGGGCATTTATAAATGTCCATAACAAACATTTCTATAGAATAAATATGTTAAAAACCCACATCATCTGTTGCATTTACAGATTATATTTAATATCTCTTCCTGCTGTATTTCCCAATTAATATAAATATTTTTTCCCCCTATTTTTCAGCTGATGAGGTGAAATGAAGCTCAAGGATGTTTCAGTGTGTTTTATTAGCTACAATCAGTGATGGTGGTGATGGACATGAGCTGAAGGTGTTCCCTGCTCATGTCCAAACCAAATTTTGGGGCAGGCTGAGCAAACAGCTCAGGCAATGACAGAAATGGGGTGGGTGGGGGATTCCAGGAGAACTGATGGATCCTCAATTCCTAACCAACGGTACCAGGAAAATCTGGGAAGAGGCAGCAAAAAATGAGAGCAGAGAACTCTGAGAGGAAGCAGAGGAGGTGGAGCCCACCTGCTTTTGATACAGAATTAATTTGGAGTTACCTGCTGCTCCCTGAGCCTTTAAAGCTTTTACTAATAATGTCATATTTATGATTTCTGTGAGATGAGAAAATCTTGCACAGGCTGCTGGAAGTGGCTCAGGAGCAGGTTGCCCCAGGACTGGCACTGCCGGGTCACAGTTTGGCTCTCGTGCCAGACCAGCAAAGCTCCATCTCTGGATTAACAACTGAGAATAAACCATTTGACTCTGTCTGCACAGACAAGAGCAGCCAGGTAGAAAAGGCTGCATATTCCTGAGAGTTTAAATGCTATCCACACACCAAAAACGTTCAGCTTTTGGCAGAAGTAAAATTTTCCTGCTCAGACCGAGATTGTCCAAGGTTTTCACACCATTTAGTGGTGCTGACTCGGGCCTGAAGATGCTGTGCCTGAAGGTGTTTAGGTGGAGCTGCTTTCTAAAAATCAAAGCATGCCATGAGGCTGAGGTGGTTTTTATGAAATGCCCTTTCAAAATGAAAATGAAGAGTTGTTGACATAATAACGTTGAAAACTGCAGGTTTGGAGCTCGGTTGGAAGAGAAATCTTTGTCCTGGAGGGAGCTCTTGTAACAGCTCTGCTAATTTTAAAAACAAGTTTTCCAAAAAAGATTTCTTCCCATTAGATTCTCATCCAGCTGATGCGTTTTCTCTCTCCCAAACTTTTTGCTAAAAAATCACCTTTGCTTCAACCAGGTTTTCAAGCAAGGAAGGATTTTAAATTTCAGGATTGTCCAGAAAAAAACCACACCTGGTTCCCATTGTCCTTCAGCAGGGCTGGTGTGGGGCACTGTGTGAACCTGCTGCTTCAACCTTCCTCAGAAAAAAAGTCATTTCCACATCTCAGTTTGCCCAGGGGCTCTGATTTCCCCCAGAAATCCCAGCTGCTCCTGCTACTGTTTTGTTTTATTTTTTTCCTTGCATGCCATTGATTCTATAAATAGCACACTCCTCTCTCCAGTGTCACAAATCTGTTTTNAGTCTGGCACCGCTTTGGGTGCCAAACACAAGCCCAGAGGGGCTGGGAGGAAGCAGCAGCTTCCCCAGGGGATGATGAATATGCAATAAAAACCCCTCTGTGCTCTGTGCTTGGGAGGCCACAGGCCAGAGCCTGCTGCTGGATCAAACATTTGGCATCGGCCACGTCCCTCCCTGAGCAGCTCCTGCAGGCAGCACCATGTGCTATTTTTAAACCTTTGTTCCATTCATTTCCACAGACAAATAAAACTTCCCCCAGCGCAGTGGTTATCTGTTGGCTCAGATCCTTTCAGAAATGAGTTTCCCTTTCCAATTCTGCCTTTGGGCAAGAAGAACTTTGCAAGGGTTATGAATCAACTGCGTTTGGAGCTTCTGTCCTGTCTGGAAAATGTCTCGGGGCACAATTTCCCTTGCCAGGCTTCCCTCAGAGCCTGGCCCTGTGCTGGGAACTTGTCTGGCCACTGTTCAGCAGCAAAAATACCTTTTGCAATGAGTTCCTTTCCCGTTGGGACCAGAAGGGAAGTCCCCTCCTGAGAGAGGTTCTTGCATATCCAAAGTGAAATTTCAGCCTTTAGAATAAAAAACTAAAATCCTGCTGGGTTTAGGCGGCTTCATTTCGCTCTAATATTTAAGAACCTGTGGGGCTGCATCTCAAACTAAATGATTCAGCACCTAAAGTTCTCTTCAGAGAGACTTTGGGGGTCCTCCTGGTTCCTTTGGCTGCTCCTGGGGGTGGTCTCATCCTTTCCAGCCGCGAGGTCTCATCCCCAGACACAAATCGGTGCCACGTTCCTGCTGTGACTGCAGCAATCCTGCAGCCAAGAGGTGAGTCAGAGCAGCCCTGTGATCCTGCTAAAAGCAACCCTGCACAAAAAGGTTTTTTTGTCTGGATCAAAGTCCCAGGATCCCTGCTCACGAAAGGGGGTGAAGGACAAGGGCTCATAATCAGTCTGTGCACCACAAAGTTCCTTGGGGTGCAATCTCCTCAGGGCTTTTATTGCAGGCGAGCAAACCACACCTAAAAAATTCCCCCAGCTCCTTTGGGATCGGTGTGAGCAGCTCCCGGTTCTCTCCATTTCAGGACACTTTAACTCCCATTAATGAATTGTGTCTGTATGAAAGCATCATCTATAAAGAAGTCAGTAAATAAAATAGCCTTACAGTTATGGGCTTGAATTCTTCTTGTCACTCTATGGCTCTTTCTGCTCCCAAAAATCCTTTTCAATCTGCACACAAATAGGTATTTAATAGACAGGTAGGATGCACCACTCATTCTGGAACCAATAAATCTGATAAAATGATATTTCACTATCCTGAAAACATTTCCCTTAGCCTGCACTTCTTATCAGCCCTTCCAGGAGGGAGCACTTAGAGGTGAACTTTGAAATATTAAATTTTCACAGGAAAACCAAATGCCTGATCTCTTTTGGAGCCAGCTTCCCTTCGTATGCCTTGAATCACGGAACCACAGGTTAATTTAGATCAGAAAAAATCTCCAAGGGTCCAACCTCTGCCCAATCTCCACCTTGTCACCCAAACCAGAGCACTGAGGGCCACCCCCAGTGGAGGCTGGAGCTCCCAGGAAGAATGTCCAGGGTGTCCAATTATTTAAGAACTTTATACCATTGACTGCATATAAAATATTTCCTGTTTTCTGCTCTGTGTTTATTTTATGTTAGTGGAGTGTGCTTTGAAGCTTTTCACTCGTGTTGAAATTCTGAATGTTCCAACGTGCCCCAAAGCTTTTCCTTCTCCTTGCTCTGACTTTCAGCCACAGTCAGAGTGGAGACAGGATTCTTCCGGAACAGAGCACAGATCAAAGATTCTTCCAGAATCTTCCAGGATTCTTCCAGAATCTTCCAGGATTCTTCCAGAGCACCAAAACTTGGCACCTCCTGACCAGAGCAGAGGGTGTGGATGATCCCAATTATCCCGTTATCCTGCCCGGAATCTTGCCCCCAAACTCTTCTTTGTTCTACCTCTGTTCCCATTTGAAATGACCAAAATTTGGGCCCCAGCTGAGGTTTCCTGGTGGCACAGACACTCGACCCCAGCAGTTTGAGGAGCGTGTTTGGTGTCTGCAGGCTGAGGTTGGATGTCCTGCCAAGCCAAAGCTGCTCCTGGCTCCGGGCAGGGGTGGCCTTTGCCCCTGGCTGAGCTGGCTCCTGGCTGACCCCTGAGCAGATATCTGGGAACCTTTGCCCTGGAGAAAAATGGGACAGAACCTCCTTCAGGCATTGAGCTCACCTGCCAAACTCCCCGTGATCCCACTGGAGATAACAAGAAGGGCTTTTTGGAGGGAGCTGGGAAACCTGGATGACTGTGCCCCATTCTGCCTGAGGCCCTCCAACTTTTCCTGCCATCACTTCCATTAAATTTGGAGAACCTTTTTCCCTTTCTTCACCTTGAGCCAACTCTGGGCTGCTGGAAGTGCATCTGCAGCGAGGGAAACGGGACCTGGGGCATTCCCCTGCCTCTCTGCTATCTCCTGCTTTTATGTGGAGCACAGTTCACCAGCAGCATGAATCAGATGAGACTCTGATTTCCATTCCACTTTCGGGACATCTGAGTTGATAGCGGAGGGTAAAGTACCACGGACGTGCAGGTTCCAATTTGGGGTAATTTTTGTCCTCCTGGCTCCCCTTTATTGCCCTGCTGTTCTCCCTGCCAGCAGCTGACTCCAGTCCCTTCCCTTCTCCCTTCCCTTCCCTGCCTGGAGTTCACTCAACACACGGAAAATCAGAGGCAAAGGGTTTGAACTTGTTGAGAGGAACATGCCCAAGGAAGCTCAGGATAATTTCCCCTGATTATTAAACACATTCCATTCCACACTTGTTTTGACATTGTCCCTCGGAGAAAAGTATTTTGTTTTATAGAGAGGCCTCCTTGTTGCTTTTCCTGTCAGGAATTGTTGCTCCAGAAATGTTCGGCTCCATCCAAACCCTACAATTCCTAAAATTCCTTCTGGATCCAAGTCCTGAAGTTTGACTTATTAAGTTGTTCCAAAGCCTCAAAGATCACAGAGCTGAGATAAAAACCATGGACAAGAGTTGAAATTCGATGAAGTCCATCCTCTGCTAGCAAAGAGTGTGGGAATATAGGAGACAAAATCCAGACAGGAGTTGTAGGAGGAATTAATGAAGTTCTAGGTTCAAGAAAGAAAAACTCTCTGCTTTTCACTCTCTTCAACTCTGACACTCAGAAATACCCAAGAATAAATATAAGTGAATGAGCACAATGCTCAATTTCATAATACAATATTCACACTTTCCTCCAAGCCTTGCCTGAAAGGAAACATTAAAAAAAAAGGGAAAATTGAATGCAGCCACTCACACCTTGAGCTGTCAATGCTCCAGTTCTCAGAGGAATTCACACATCCAGGGTAAGGGGTTGATGAGCTCCTTCAGTCTCAATGAACCTCTTGTTCCAATTATCTGAAGCCCAAACCAGCTTTTTCTGCTAAAGCTACAACTCTTTCATGAATTTTCAAGATATCTGCCACAAAGGACTGAAAATTGTCCAACTTTCTCCTTTCCTAAGAAGATCTAATGCAGTAAAAACCCACCAGCCCACGTGCAGTGCATTGAATTAAAAATGAACTTTCTCATCTTTCAAGTGAGGCATGGGATGAATTTTTCTGAACATTTGTCCTGGAATGAACTTCAGCTGCGAACAATTCACAAAACTGATTTTTTTAGATTTTTGGGTTATTTCGCACCGTTAATTAAAGTCTTGACAGAGGTGTGAATTCTGCCCGTGGTTGTTGAGCACAAAGGTGCTGCTCAGGCTGGAAGGGGACAAACCTGAGAATTGTGTGTCACTGATGGGAGCAGGGAAAGGTGCCTAAATCCCTCTGCAGGGCCTGACTCAGAGCTGTGCAGCAGCAGCTTGTCAGGAGCAGAGCACAGAGCAAAAATTCCAGATTGTCAGGCCTGAAGATTGGCATTATCCATTTAAAAAAAAACCCCCATGGATTATTGGCCCCAACTTTGCCTTTTCAATTCCAACATGCCCAAAGCCTGAACAGAATTCACTTCCTTTTGGACAGGTAAACCTCTCTCCCTTCCTTGTTGAGACAAGGAGCGTGGAGGCCAATTAATTCCATTAAATGATGATCCAGGAGTGACTGCAGGAACGATGGCAGGGAAGTGGTGCTGAAATGGAAACTCAGAATGAGGGACTTGTCTCAAAGCAGCAAAGGACTGCACTGGATTTATCCTGCTAAGGGCAAAAAGGTTTCCCAGATATTTATTAATCTCAGAAAAGGTTTCCCAGATATTTATTAATCCCAGGGCATCCTGCTGGGTTTGTGCCCCGGAAATACGAGGGAAAATAAAACTCTGCTGGTTTCTGAATGTGGAAGTCTGGCTTGGTCATTCATTGTCTGTGTAGTTTGATAATTACCAATTTCCCGAGTAAATTGCTTTGGACATTTACTTGGAGGTAGGAGATTAATGAAGTTCTTTGCCAACTTGAGGAACCTGCAAAGCTCCGAAGATTCCGGAACTCAATTTTCCAGGTCAGCGGTTATTGGACTGTTGGTCACCCAGCACAGAGCTCAGATTTGTCCCTCAGCTTGTCCAGAGTTGATCAAAACCTCCCTCACAGCAACACCCGTGTGGATCTTTGAGTCCACTGAATTTAAATAGCAAAAAATCCCAGTAAATATCAACCTGTGATTTACTGCCCAGGAGCAATGGAGGGTTTCGAAAGAGCTGATAAGGAGGATGTCAAGGTCAGTTCAACGAGATAACAGCACTTCTCCCTGGCTGCCTCGAAAAGTTAAATCATTTGTGAGCAGTGAGAGATGCCTGGAATCGAACAAACTGTTTGTCTTAGCACTTGTTCCACACTCCACTGGCTCTAAGGCAGTAATATGAATTTATGATGCTGTAAAAAAATGGCTTTGTGTGGGTTTTTGTCCCAGGATTTGGGGTGGATCCCTCACAAGGACCTGCTCCTCAGCACGAGCCCCCTGGGGGTTGATTTCCCACCCTCTTTGCTCTCAGTGCCACCCTCACCCTGCCAGGAATGGTGCTGAGGGATTGCATTTTTTAAATATGCATCATTCCTTCTGATTCTGCAGAAATTCAAGCTGTTTTCATCTTTCCTCAGAACTTTCTATAGATTTTATCTTGTCCCAATCCCATCCCTGGAACCTCCATGCCGGGAGAAACGTGTTCACACTGTGCCAAGGATGCAGAAGCCTCTTTTGTAAGAGTATAAAAACTTTAAAATAAATAATGGAAGACTAATTCTAGAGAAAAAAAAAATAGAACTCTTTATTTCTTTACAAAACTGCCTGGAAATATTCAGATAACTCACAAATTGTTTAATACATTGTCGTGGGGGGCACATTTACGTGTCTGAGCATAACAGAGGAGAACAAACAAATGAAAAACAAGAGACAGACCAACAAATACTTAGAACTTGCATCATTTCAGCATGTAAAAAAATAAATTCAGGGTTACATGTGGAGATGAAGCTGTACTTGAAACTGCAAAAGTGTAAAACCAGTGACCAAAACCAGTGATTAGCCAAAATCCAGTATTGCATGCAGGGCAGTGACAATTTGAACCTTCAGATATTGCAGTCTCCACGAGAAATAGACCCCTTGGAAATGTTTGGGGTCCTCATTTCCTGTGGAATTGGCCTTGGAAGTGTGATTTTATTTATGATGAAGTTATTAATCTCCTGTAACTATCCTGTGAGGATCATCATCATCATCATCATCATTCTGCAGAGGCAGAACCCATGGGATTCCTGTGGCTCCATTTCCGGCCTTTCCGTGCAATGAAAGGCCACGAGGTTTTTACAGTAAAAGTGGGGTAAAATGGGCTGTGCAGGAGCTGGAGGGATGGAAATCCACGGGGAAGAGCAGAGGGTGTGACAGGCACAAGACTGGAACTGTTCAAAGCAAAGCAAATCAATCCTGTCAGGTGCATTTGTCCCTATTTCCCTCCTACCCACGCAGTGAAGGATGCCAAGGAAATGCATTTCTTCCATTATCCCAATTTTTCCAGCCCTGTTTTAACCTTTTTCAGACTCCCCAACTCCCACCTCATGGCACTGGTGATTTGAGAAGGTCTGAGGCACTTTCCTCTCCCCCTCTGAGCTACCAGGGCCGGTCCAGCCGTGCCTGGCCCCAAACTGGAGGCAGCTCCCCCCAAACTGGGCTGTCACAACCCCCAGGGCTCCTGGTCCTGTCCAGCCCCTCAGCTGCACTCAACCCCTGCATTTCACAGCTCTCTGAAAGTCTTTTTCTCTCCTTTTAAGCCCCATTTCCCCAATAAAACAGCCTGGGAGCTTTTCCTGGTTCAGGGGGATGTGGTGCAGCTCTTCCCTGGTCCCGGAGCCTCCAGAGCTTTGATTTCCACAGCTGATGTCTCTCTTTTAACAGGAGGCAGCAGCAGGGCTGTGCTTTATTTTTTGCAACCTGTATTGAACAAAAAGAAAAAAAGAATTATTATAGTGATTATGTCAAAGCAAACAGCGCTGAACAAACTTCAGTTAAAGGAGTGAAAATTCAGGAGATTTTTTTTTCCCCCCTCTGGTGTTGGCTGGCAAAAAAAATACCTTCCCCAGTATTGAAATGCCCTTGATTTCCAATTGGAGGATTTAATTCTAGATCAGAGGCTTGTTTTCTCAGGTTAGGTTGTTGCACAAGTAAGGGGGTTTTTTAGCTCATTTGTATAAACTTCTGAGAGAGAAAATCCTAAAAAGTTGTAACACCGCATGACTATTTACATATAAATTTTTCTTTGTCCTTCTGCCTCAAATGAAGTTTTGTCATCTAAACTCTGCAGTGAGCAGCCCCTTCACTAAGGATTCTTTTTTTTTTTAATCTGCAAAATGATGCTCAACATCAAATGCTCTTTTCCAGGAAATACCTTCTGGGAATGGGGTGGAGGAGTTCTAACAAAGCACTGGCTGCTATTTCCTGCGGCAGTGCGTAGGTGTTGGGTTCCCCCTTTTTGATCCGCATCACGCAGATTATTGATTATTTCCGTCCTTCCTCAGAACTTTCTATGGATTTTATCTCATCCTAATGGCAGAGAAACGTCCCAATCCCACCCCTGGGACCTCCATGCCAGGCAGAAACGTGTTCACACTGTGCCAAGGAGGCAGCAGCCACTTCGGTAAAACTGCAAAGACTTTAAAATAAATGATGGAAAACTAATTCTAGAGATTTAAAAAAAAAAAAAATAGAATTCTTTATTTCCTTATGAAGCTGCCTAGAAATATTCAGATAAGGCACAGAAAATATGGATATAAAGTTATCTCCAGAGCCATGAGCTGTGTGAAACACGGGATATTTCCTGTTCAGACACTGGATGAAGATGGGATTTAATTTGTTAAAATAAAGAACCAGGATGGTGTGGGTTTTCCCCACACCTCGGAGGGTCCAGCCTGGCAGAGATGGGGCTGATATTAATTAGTGAGATGGCATGATTGAGTGTGTCTTGGAAAATCAAAAAGGTTTTAATAAAGAAGGAAAATAATACAAAGTCAAAGCTGAGCACAATACAGAGACAGGTCTCCTAGTTGCTACAACACCTGGGAAAGCCTGGAGTTTTTGTTCTCTCTCTTTAGTCTTTAACAGTTCGGGTGGGCTTTTTGGCCCTTGGCCCCATGAGATGAACAACAGACTCTGAGTTCCATCCCCAGAGTCCAATCCACACCTCTGTGCTGGCCCCGAGCTAATTACAACGAGAAACCCACAGAACTTTCCAGCTAAACTCCCTAAAATGTCCAAAGGTGAACAGAAACCCTTTCCCTGTTCGGAAGCACCTGCTGGAGGTGTGGGGAAGGCATCACCACAGGCTGGCTCTGGCCCTGTGAGGATGGAGAGCAGACCCACACCCGCCGTCCCACACTCCCATTGGTATAAACCCTCCAGGAGGAGCCTGCAGTGGGCACTGACCTGCTCGAGGGTGGAAGGCGATGGGCAGCGCCCGGCTGGGGATGAGGGTGCCCGAGTGCAGCGTCTCCACCGGCTCCTGGTCCGTGGCCACCACCCGGTACTTGCGGATCAGCTGCGGCAAAACATTCTGGGTCACAGATCTTGGATCACGGATCTTGGATCCCGGATCTTGGATCCCAGATTTGATCAGCTGGAGCGGGGACACCCCTGAGCCTGCCAGGGGAACTTCCAGGGCAATGCCTTGGGAGAATCTGCCCTAGGGTTTGGGGAAGCCTCACAGCTTAAGGTGAGCAAAAATGTTCCCCCATGGGGCTCTGCAGAGTTATGTTAATTAACATTATGTTAATGACCTTGGTTTGCTTTTCCCATTGGCCCGTGGGCCTTGCCCACCTCTATTGTTCATAAATGTCCCCAGTTTTAGAGGTTTCTCCTTTCCCCATTCCCCCATTGGCCGTGGTGTCACTGATGGTCTGCCCCATATCCCCTGTAGGGCACTGCCCTTTGCCCTGCCCTCAAACCGCCCCTGTGCCCTCAGACCATTGGTTCCTGACCCCATACTTAACCCTACACATTGCTTGGATCGGGATCTTTCTGTCCCTAAACCCCTTCAGGGTGAATCTGCAAAATAAACTGCACTGGGACTTCGCACAGGAGCCCCTTCCTGCCCTCCTTCACTGAGCTCTCCATGGTGTGCAAACACGGACTGAGTGCCGTGTCTGCGTGCCCGCCCCAAAGGCTTCTCCAGAGGAGCTGCTTTTGGGGAAAGGCAGCAGCAACCACCATCCACCTCCACTGGAGGAGCAACCCCCCCCAGAATTCCCCTTTTTTTGGGGGGGTGTTTACCCAGCACAGGGCCAGGGGCGGCTGCAGCTCTGCCCAGCAACCCTCCACCTCCAGCAACCCTCCACCTCCACTTTGTACACTGGAGGAGCAATCCCCCCTGCCCCAAAATTCCCTTTTTTTGAGGGGGGTGTTTACCCAGCACAGGGCCAGATGCAGCTGCAGCTCTACCCAGCAACTCTCCACCTCCACATTGCCACACTGGAGGAGCAAACCCCCCCGGAATTCCCTTTTTTTGGGGTGTTCACCCAGCACAGGGCCAGGTGCAGCTGCAGCTCTGCCCAGCAACTGTCCACCTCCAGCAACCCTCCACCCCAAAATTCCCTTTTTTTGGGGTGTTTACCCAGCACAGGGCCAGATGCAGCTGCAGCTCTACCCAGCAACCCTCCACCTCCACATTGCCACACTGGAGGAGCAAACCCACCCCCCAAAATTCCCATTTTTTTACCCAGCAGAGGGCCAGGTGCAGCTGCAGCTCAGCCACTCGGCGCCCCACGCACATCCTCTTGCCGATGCCGAAGGGGACGTGGGAGAAGGGATGGATGGAGCCCCTCTGGAGCCAGCGCTCGGGCCTGAACTCAGCCCAGCCCCTGAAATACTCCTCGCTGCAGCCCAGGGCGTGGCTGTTGATCATCAGCACCGTCTGCAGCGAAGAAAGGGAGAGAATCGCTCTACAGATCAACCCCGAGCCCCCCAGGGAATGGAAAAATAGCAGCTTCCTCAGGACAGGTCGTGTCATCCCCCAAAAAATTCATTGGAATGTAGAGAAGGTTATGGTTTCCTCAGAATCATGGGAAAATTTGGGGAAAAGAAAAGAAAAAAAGAAGTTGGAATAGCACATGTAAATTATTGGGGGCAAATGTTTCTGTCCGAGTCCAGCAGCAGCGCAGGCAGGTGTGGGTTTGTGTTCATGGGAATCCTCGGGGTCAATCCCTCATTCCTTATCCTGGGGCTGGCACTTTGGCAAAGCCGCTTTGAAACTGAATTACGAGCGACTTCTGCGGTTTACAGGGCAATTAATAAAACGGGGAAACATCCCAATAAATGGAATTAATTGGCTTACCCCTTTGGGCAGCACGTAATTTCCCAGAACCATTTCCGTGTCGATGGTGCGAGAGGTGAAAGGCACTGACGGGCTTAATCTAGAGGGAAAGAGAACAACGGGTTAAATTCCCAGCAATTTTCCTTCTTTTACCTCTCAGATTTCCCCTCAAAGAGCAAAATGAACAAAATTCTGCGTGCTGGGAAAAAAAAAAAGAATCTTTCTCCCCTTTGCAAAGCAGCTGGTTAAAAACCGGGCGATTGTTTCGCGAGTTATTTGGGAATTTTTTTACCTCATGGATTCTTTCAGGCAGGCTTTTAGGTAAGGCATTTCCCTCAGGCTCTCAGCACTTGGGCTCTTCTGGGCACCCAAAACTCTCTGGATTTCCTGGAAAAGCTTCTGCTGGACGTGGGGATTGCGGGAAAGGTTGTACAGAGCCCACAGCAAACTGTTGGCTGTCTGGAACAAAGCAAAAAGAGAGGGTCAGTCCTTCTTTTTGTAGGGACAGAAGGAAGGAGTTGCCCAAAATTCGGAAAATGTTTATGGCTTTTGACAGCCTGAGGGATTATGGGCAGTGCCAGTTGTCATCCAGAATCAAAAATCCAGGGATTTCAGGTAAAAAATCCACCTGCACTTGGGCCACTGAGGCGACTCCAGGGTGAACTCACTGCCAGGAGTGCTGGTGGTCGGGTTGTGGAAGGAAAGGGGGAGCTGGGATGGTTTGAAACCCTTGGAAAATCAGCTTTACCTGGCCATTTGCAGCCAAGGAGGGAACTGGGGGTTGGAATTTAAACCATTGGAAAATCAGTTTATCATGTCCTCCCCACCAATCTGCAGCTAAAGAGGGAATTGGGGGGAATTTAAATCTTTGGAAAATCAACTTTACCATCTCTTCCCTGGTGATCTGCAGCTAAGGAGGGAATTGAGGCGAATTTAAGTCTTTGGAAAATCATCTTTACCGTCTCCACCCCTGTGATCTGCAGCTGAAGAGGGAACTGGGGGGAGTCTAATCTCTTGGAAAACCAACTTTATCAGTCTACAGCCAAGGAGGGAACTGGGGGGAATTTCAACCCTTTGGAAAAATCATCTTTACCGTCTCTACCCCTGGTGATCTGCAACTGAAGAGGGAATTGGGGGGAATCTAAACCCTTGGAAAACCAACTTTACCATGTCCTCCCCCACCAGTCTACAGCCAAGGAGGGAATTTAAACCCTCTGGAAAATCATTTTTACTGTCTCCACCCCAGCAATCTGCAGCTGAAGAGTGAATTGGGGGGAGTCTAAACCCTTGGAAAACCAACTTTATCAGTCTACAGCCAAGGAGGGAACTGGGGGGAATTTCAACCCTTTGGAAAATCATCTTTACCGTCTCCACCCCAGTGATCTGCAGCTGAAGAGGGAATTAGGGGGAGTCTAATCCCTTGGAAAACCAACTTTACTATGTCCTCCCCCACCAGTCTACAGCCAAGGAGGGAACTGGGGGGAATTTCAACCCTTTGGAAAAATCATCTTTACCATTTCCACCCCGGTGATCTGCAGCTGAAGAGGGAATTGGGGGGAGTCTAAACTCTTGAAAAACCAACTTTATCAGTCTACAGCCAAGGAGGGATCTGGGGGAATTTCAACCCTCTGGAAAATCATCTTTACCGTCTCCACCCCTGCGATCTGCAGCTCTGCGATGGCGGCGTAGAGCTCCTTCCTGGACAGCTGTCCCCCCGAGTAGATGTCACACAGAAAATCCTCCTGGGGGTTGGCCGAGTGCTTCTGCAGCCGGCAGTCGATGGAGTGCTTGGCTGAGGAGGGCAGGATTGAGGGGAAAAATCACTCAGAATCCCACAGGAACAACATCAAACACACGTTTCTCACGTAGGATTTTAAAGAAGGGCCGAGCTGTGCTCTGTTTTCAAGCAGTGGGGAAATAACGAGGGTGTTTATAGTCAATAAAGAATGGTGTTTGCACTTAAAAAACTCAGTCCCAAAAATCACTTTTTAACAGAAGAGCTCCTGCGAATTCTTAGGGATTTTACTCTCTTAAATGAGGGGAGGAAATCAGTGACACGTTGAGGGAAATGTTCAGCAGAAACACGGGGGTGTAAAATTAATTACCTGGGGTTTTCAAAGGGGATCAAGGTGTTAAAAAATCAAAGGGATTTAGCACCCAGAACCCCCGAGGGGAAATGTAAACCTTGGATTTACCGGGGGAAGGCACAAAGAGGAGCCAAATTTCGACATGCTGAGGGGTTTTTTAAAAATAAAAATAAACAGATTTTGCTTGTGAGTATCCCAGCTGTTAAAACCACTTCCTTTAAGGAGTTATTAATTATAAGTGAAGGTGTCAAACTGGTTTTTTTCTGGGCAAAACTGGTTTAATGTGTCTTTCCTAAAGCCCATAAACCAAGAAGCAATAAAATAAGCGAGTGTGTGGCTGGCAGGATAAAAAGCCTTGGGACTCAAATACCCCAGGGGAATATCTCAGTGTCACAACCTCCCAAAAGCTTTCTCCACCTTTAGCTATGCCTCTCACTGTTTAAATTAATGAAATTCAAAAATATTAAAAATACAAGCTTAACTTCACGCCTGGAGTTTAAATAATTTTTAAACTTGGAAGGCCGACTCATCTTAAGTTATCAAAAAATGTCAAAAAGCCAAACTGCTCCTTATTATTTAAATGACTTCTGGTTTTAAGATTTACAACTCTGTTGCAGGTTCTTTTTTTTTTCCTTTTCAAACAGGTTTTTGTTGCACGCACAGTTCTTGTTTCTCAAGAAAACAACGACTCTTTGAGGGAAATCCCTTTTCATCTCTGCCCTCGCCTTCAAAGAGATTGTACATTTTTAATCGACTTTTGTGATGGATTATGACACTGCTGGTTCCCAGAACCCTGGGATTTCCCTGGGAATTGGATATTGCCCCACAACCTGGGTGTTGGTCACTAAAAACTGCTCCCGTGTGGGAATAAATCCAGGTTTAGGTACAGCAAAGGTGTTTTAATCCGCGCTGAAGGTGGGGATTAACGGCAGCGAGGGTGGAAAAATCAATTCCCGCAAAGAGAAGACAGAGGTGAAGGGAAAGGAGATGAACTGGGGTTCAATAATGACCTGTTTTAAATATCTCATCCCACGCTTTGGTGTGAGCTTGCCAGACTTTGGTGTTGAGCCCTTTGTGCAGCTCCACGGGGGTCACCATCATCATCCCGAAGGTGGCCATCATCTGTGGGGGGAAAGAGGAGGGGAAACCTCTCTTTAGTCTCTTTTAATCCATCTACTTGCAATCCCTGAACGATAGGAGGCTGGGAAGTAAGGGGAAATTTTCAGGAAGGCAAAATTCTGGTGGGTTTTCCATCCTGGACAGAGAGGAGGGGTCTCATTCTATTTAGAGCATACCCAGGTAAAAAAAATTAGGGACAGCTAGGAGCTTGCTCAGTAGGGAGTAATCCTATAGGGAGCAATCCTATTTATTTCAGGCACCTGTTGGGAGTGGGACAAGGTATTTTTTGGCAGGGCTTCTCTCTCCCTTGACAACAAAACCTGAGGCAGGGCTGGCTGCCTGTGTTTGCTGAGTGAAATCAGGAACTGTACCCCAGAGCCCCAAGAACGTGTAACCCCAAACCCTGAGGATTTGTGTAACCCCAAACCCTGGGGATTTGTGTAACCCCAAACCCTGAGGATTTGTGTAACCCCAAACCCTGGGGATTTGTGTAACCCCAAACCCTGGGGATTTGTGTAACCCCAAACCCTGGGGATTTGCGTAACCCCACACAAAGGCAGCGGGGTTGTGCCCCGGAGAGCAGCAGAGTCACCAGCCAAGCTGACGATTCTCCTTCCAGGATTATTGCCCTGCTGCCCCCTCAGCCTTTTCCCTGTCAGGATTCCACAAAGGAGGAGGAAGTTCGGGATTAGCTGGGCACGTTTTGGGTGCGTAGCACAGAAGCCTGAGCTGCTTTTCTTCCAGCTGGCTCCTTTAAACTCATTTACAACAGGGGTAAAAAAAAATAATAAAAATAAAAATCATCCCAGCCCCAGGAGAGACCCTTCCCTACCGTTTTTACAGCCTTGATGAAGTTCAGACTTTCCTCCTCCACGTCCTCCTGCAGGAGGCCAAACCTCTTTCCGTACAGCACCAGGCAGATACCTGTTGTTAGGCAATATTATAAATAAATTTATAAACAGAAGGGCGTGTGGGCCGCATCATTTATCACCAAGGAACGGCTTGGACGAGCCTTCTGCAAATGTTCCTTGACACAGACCTGTCAGAGCAGCACCAGTAAAACACCTCCTGCTTGTTTGCCTCGGCCCCAGCCAGGGCTCCCGGCCCAGGGGCCCTTCCAGCAATATTTCTGCACAAATTAGGATTGCTGAGCCCCCCGCTAGCAGCAGAGCTGCAGATTCGGCTCATTTTTGGTGACTTTGCTGAAGAAAGCTGAGTGGCAGGACGGGGCTTGCAGAGCCACCCAGCACAGCATTCCCTGCTCCTTTCCACAGCCACCAACCTCTTGCCAAGGCTGGCAGCCTCCCACACCCCACCCCTGCCCACTTGTCTTTTTTTCCCCCCTCTTTCTTTTCAAGCTTGTCACTTCCTATTTCTTCCCTTCCAAAAGCAGCCGTCACCACTGGCAGTGGAAATCAAAACAAAACGCTTTGAGGAGCTCAGCCCAGAGGCTGCTGAGAGCAGTGTGGTCTGGCAGGGCTGCTGCAGGCATTACACCCAACCCTCCCCTTTATTTTTGGGAATCACTGAGCCTCTCTCTGCCCTGTGTCATTCCTGGCAGGTTCCTCAGTGTGGTTTCTAAGGACGAGGCTCTGTCTTGGTAACTCGTTCCAGGGCTTCTCAATCCCAGGGTGAACATTGGAAATGGGATTTTCCAACCTTTGCCTACGCCCAGCGCTCTGTGATTGGAATATTTCATCGATCCTGCACTGCTGATAATTAACAAATATCAGATGGACAAAAAGGGCTGTGTGTTATGTGATCCCACTCCAGAGAAATGAACCATAATCCCCCCCCCAATTTCTTGATTTCTAAATCACTGGAAAGTTTGAATTTTTCTAAGCCATGCAAGTAGCTAGGCAGAAATTTCTATTTGTGCTGCTGAATTTTACACTGACTGTTCTGGAGCTCTCTTTCCATGATATTACAGCTGAGAGTTTGGGAATAATCAGCCAGCACATCCGTCCCTGATCATATTTTAACTGCAGTGCTCTGGCAGGTGCGGCCCACTCGGGCAAAACCCCACTCACTTTCAAAAGACCATTTGTTGAATTCTGAGTAGACATCTTCCATCTGGCCGTTGTGGTCACAAATTTCATCTATTCTGTGCATGAAGTCCTCCAGGACCTAAATGGCGGAGAGAAGAGAAGAGAAAAGAATAAAAATATATAATAAAATGACACCAACTAATAAAAATCCGGTGCAATTCAGCAATCCAACCGCCTTTTAAGCAGATAACAATCTTGCATGAGAGGAATCCTTTTGTTCCCTGCTCTTTGAACAAGATTAAACTTCCCCCTGCGCGAACAAATGTTTGGATTTGACAGAGCTCTCGTGCTTCGATGAACTCTGCTTCCCTGGCAGGGATGAAATCCTTCACTCTGCGGTTTCACAACCCAGGATTAAGGTGTTTATCACAGATGCTCCTCAAACCCCCTCAGCAGCACAGAGGTTAAGGACGGAGGTGTTCGCTGAGGGGAGGAGCAGGAGGATGAAGGGGCGAAGGCAAAAACTGCGGAATGCAGGAAAAGCTCTTTGCAGGAGCCTGGATCCTGATGGAATAATCCTGTTTTTTTTCTGTGGAGACACTCTCAGCTCGAGGTCCGTGCTGTGCCAGACCCTGGCAATCGGTTTGCATTTGTTATTCCCTCGATCTGGGTCTGAACTGGCAGTTTTATCACTGTGGAGTAAATAAAGGTATCCAGACAAACCGGATCTGCTTCCATCCCCCCCGGGCCTGCAGGGGAGAGAGAAAGGATTTCTCAGGGCACGGTACCTCGTTGATCGGCGTGTCCAGTTTCACAACTTCCCTGGGCTTCATTAATTTCTTCTGAAAGGCGCTTCTCACCCTCTGCCAGTCCTTCCCCTCCCTGCATGGAGACAACCACAGCGAGGTTGGAGAGCGAAAAGCTCAGACAAGAATTAAAAGAGAAAAAAAAAAACCCAAAAAAACAA
>VZDJ01000175.1:9645000-9669442 GCA_008694505.1 Cyanoderma ruficeps | reverse complement strand
CCCACAAAAACAAACAAAAACCCTCAAACACCCAAAAAAACCCTCAAAACAAAAACCAAGCCAAAATAAACGAACTCCCCCCCCCAAAAAAACCCCCAACCCGCAGCATGTGCATTACTGATGCTCCGTGGCACCGACGACACCACCGAGGGATCCTCCACCGCCGGGGCCGGGGGATGGTCCCTCTGTTGTCCCCCGGCCGCCCTCGGGGACACGGCCCGGGACCCCCCCGGTGCCCCCCGGCGCCGGGCTGGGGGCGGCCGCCTCCCGCAGCATCCCCCGGGCACCGCAACCCCCCCGCACCCGCAGCCGGCCCCTCCCCGGGATGCTGCGGGTACCACTCACAGGATGAGCAGCCCGTAACCCTCGTCGCGATAGTCGCGATAGGCTTTCCAAGGCTTGATCTCCAGGCGCTGCGGGCAGGCGCTCTCGCGGCGGTACAGAGCCTCCAGCAGGCACGGCGCCGCGATGTGCACCGAGTCGAAGGCTCCCAGCTTCATGCGGAAAATCTTCCCGAACCTGCGGTGGTACTGAGCCTGCGGAGCGGGGAAAAAACACCCCGCGGTGAGCGCGGGGCGCTCCGCGGCGCAGCATCCTCATCCCGTCACCGTCCTCACCCCGTCACCGTCCTCACCCCGTCACCGTCCTCACCCCGTCACCGTCCTCATCCCGTCACCGTCCCCATCCCGTCACCGTCCCCATCCCGTCACCGTCCTCATCCCGTCACCGTCCTCATCCTCATCCCCGCCGCCTCACCAGCGTTTCGTGCTGCCTCTTGAGCCCTCCCTTCCAGAGCACGTCGGGCAGGCTGCCCATCAGCGGCCAGCTGGGCGGCCCGGGCAGCGTCTCGGCCGGCCGCAGGGCGCTCAGAGAGGACGCGGCGCGGCCGCAGGTGCGGGCCGGGAGCCGGCGGAGGAAGAGGAGGAGGATGCTGCAGCCACCCATGGCCGAGGTGCGGGCCCCCGGCCGTGCATAGGTGCATTTATAGCAGCCCGAGGTGCTGGACTTTCATCCGCGCCAATGGGAGCCCTGGGTGGGGTGAGGTGGGGCGGCTGCCCCGGCCCTGCCCGCACAGCCCGCGGGGCAGGCGGGTCATGAAAGGGTTCAGGCGGGGCACGGACGGCACCGCGCCAGCGCCTCCGCCCGCCGGGAGCCGGGGATGGAACCGCCGGGAGCCGGGGATGGGACCGCCGGGAGCCGGGGACGGGACCCGCCGGGGGCCGGGGATGGGACCGCCGGGAGCCGGGGGATGAGCGGGTGGGACCCGCTGGGATCGCGGGGACCGGACCCGCTGGGATCCGGGGGATGAGCGGATGGGACCCGCCGGGAGCCGGGGGATGAGTGGGTGGGACCCTCTGGGATGGCGGATCGGACCCGCCGGGATCGCGGATCGGACCCGCTGGGATCGGGGGATGCCCGGCTCCGGTCCCCGGGAGGAAGGGACTGAGCGGTGACCACGCCGCAGGAGCGGCTCCGCTCCTTGCCTGGCGTTCGTGCGAGCGCTCTCGTAGCTNTTTTTTTTTTTTTTTAAATCCATGTTTTGGAGTCCGAGCGCCCGCCTGAGCGTGCTGGGCTGTGGCGTTGATCCTGCCGAGAGCAGGTGGCGGAGCAGTTCAGTGTTCCCGCGGCGTTTGCACTTTAAAAAGACGGAATTAAAACAAGTGCAGGGAGCTGAGGAACAAGAAGTTGCGGGATGTGAACTGCCCTTACCCTCCCTGGCTGAGTAACCAGAAAAGGTCATGCGGGCATCACCGGAGATGGCAAAATTCCCTTCACTGGGAGTGTTGTTAGCCGTGAAATCCTGACAAAAATGAGTGAATCCCAGTGTTTTAATCCGAAACTGCACAGAAATGCTCAGTGAGNTGCTGCAAGACAGAGCTACCTGTAATCCAGAGGATTTCCAGGAAAGACAGTTTGGCTGAAATGGGGATTTGATTTTCTTGCACCCCACGCTGCCTCTTCTGGTCTTTCCCACGTGCCTTTTGTGACTCAGCTCTAATCCCTTTTATCTGAGGCTTTGACAGAAGCAGAGTGTGCAGACAATGGGTGTGCTGGACAGAGCATGATCAGAGGATGGGGTTGACACACAAAGCACAAGTCTCCAAGTCAAACTAACAACAATTAAAAGACCAAGGCAGCAGCAATCAGCAGGAAAAAAAAAAGAGAGAAAATGTACAGTGCAGAATTTTTCTGGGAGTTTTGCACATCCTTCCCAAGTGATTTTCTGCCATGGGATCACCCTCTGTGGGCCACAAGGTCACAGCACTTCCCAGACAGGTTTAAAGTTGATCCAAAGGTTTATAATTTTTTTTAGGGGGGGAACACCACGAGTTGACACTGTGTGATTTGTTTGCTTTGAAGCTACAGAAACACACCTCGCTGTCCTCGCAGGCAGTTCAGGCTCCATTCAATGAAAAGTTCTGAGAGACCAGGCAAGAAGAGACAATTTGTGCACTCTGACTATTTAAAGAATGAAAATGAACTCATTTGAAGGGTCACAGCTTCGTGCCTGTGAAATGATGTCTTTGAAGAGTCTGGAACAGGCAAGTCAAGGCTAAACTGGGCACAGGTCAATTTTTCCATGTTCTTCACAGCTCTGGGGAGGAAACCACCCTGTTAATATGAAATCTTCTCTCTCCGAAGCTGTTTTTAATCGACGGGATGGAAAAGGTTGTGTTGCACTCCCGTGGCTGTGCTGTGCAGCCCTGCCAGGGCAGTTGGTGTGCTGGGAGCTCCATCAAATCATTCCCCAATTCCTGCTCAAGTGCAATTCCAAGGGGGTCTGCAGCCTCCCCTCCTTCCTTCCAAGGGGGTCTGCAGCCTCCCCTCCTTCCTTCCAAGGGATTCTGCAGCCTCCCCTCCTTCCTTCCAAGGGGGTCTGCAGCCTCCCCTTCTTCCCTCCTTCTTGAGAGATCTCAAACCCGAGTTTTAATTTGCATTTGGGACCTTCAGAGAATATCAAGGGTTATCTGAAGAGAAAAGCAAGACCACTTCAGTGTTCTTGAGTTGAATTTTGGGTCTGTCCCTGCACTGAGGCGCCTGGAACCGTGAAGGTGTCGCCAATGTCCGTCCACAAGGCTTCCCAAGATTTTCCAACATAACAGCAGATTCCAGCTGTGGGAGGAAAATGAAAAACCCTTTTCACTTCTCCGCTACGGCAAGGAGGACTTTTAGGTCAAAGAGCAGGAGAGGGCTGAAGATCAAAACTAAAGAGCTGATTGTTCCACGCTTCTCTTTTGCTCTTGGTTTGATTTCTGCTCTCTTGGATGTCGGGAGAGAACATTCCTTGGAAAACCACATGCCAGTGCTTCTGTGGAAGCTCTGCTGTGCAGCCACACGCAGCTGGCTCAGATTTTTTCGCCACTAAACGTTTAATTAGTCCAAGTTTTAGAGGTGTTTTCTGAGCTGGTTCAATTTCCAGTCCTACCTTTTGGGAAACGGTTGCAACAGCTTTGGATAAAGCTTGGGAATCCCATCAAACTCAGAGCTCCTCCCCTGGATTTAAGGGACTGAGGTGTGCTTGGGAAACTCATTAAAAACAACATCTGAGCTTCCAGATCAGAACCTTGGAGCTCAAGCCAAGTGACCGGAGTGATTTTCATGTCGTTCACTCCAAACACATCAAATATCACCAAAAGAACTCCTCAGTGGGAAGCAGCTTTGTGCTGGGAGTGGGTTTTCATCCTTGATGCCCGTGGCTCCAGGAGGTTTGCTCTGTGACAAGTTACACAATCCCTGGCTCCTGACCTCTGCTCGTTCTCCTGGCTGGGAAAAGCTTTTTTGCTAATTTGGCCTTAAATATTTTTTGTGAAATCTCTGAGTTTTCTAAATCAAAAAAAAACCACAAAGTACAAAGCACTGAAGTGCCACAGGAGAAGGAGAGGATTAACAGGGAAGGTATTTCACAATGTGGGGAAGGCAAATGGGACTTGCAAACTCTGGTTGTTATTGCAGGGTTTGCTCATGTTTGTTTATGCCCTTTTAATTCTGTGCTAATTCTCTTCATTCCCTTTCCAGCTGAGGATCTTTGAGCTTTGTAAATATTGATGGGAAAGTACAGTAATTCCCATTCCCCAGAAGAGAAACTGAAATGGCTCCAAATTATTCACGTTCCCTGTGAAATGAAAGCAAAAGAAACCTTTATTCTATTTTTACTCAAATGCAGGTTTTTTAACACTAAACTCCTCTTCCTATCTCACATTCTGGATGATTGCTCCTCTCCAAGATTACAGTGGCAGTGTGAGGATAAGGAAATTGAGGAAACTGAGCCCAAGGTGATCCTGAGAGAGGGATCCAGACAAAGGGAGGGACAGATGAAAACCCAAATTCCACCAGCCCAGGAACCTTCCAGCTGCCCATGACCCGTGTGGAGATAAAGCCATAAACATTGCAGCACTCCATCGCTGAAGGACCCCCTAAATCACTGCCTGGCTCCAGAAAATCAAGAGGTTTCTTGACTCAAATCAAGCAAAGCTTGTTTCAATGATAAAAATCGGACCATCTTTGTTTTTTGTGAATAAACGTTCATGATCTGCTTTAGAGGAGCAAGCAATGCTTCGTGCACTGCATCCTCCAGAGAGGAGCTTACAGGGACAAAATGAAAAGAAAATGAAAAGAAAATGAAAAGAAAATTAAAAGAAAATTAAAAGAAAATTAAAAGAAAATGAAAAGAAATTGAGGTCCAGGACAAGATGCTCTGACAGTCAGCTTGGGAATACTCAGGACACGGCAGGTTTTGCTTTTTTGTTTCCTAAAGATCACTCACTGGGCTGTTGCAGTCTCTTCTCTCTTTTGGGAATATTGGCCTGCCTGAGCAGGGCAGGGGGGTGAAGGATTTGTGCAGCAGTTGCTGTCCCAGGCTGAATATTTCTGTTTGAACAGGAGAAGCTTTTGTCACCTTCCGCTCAGAGCTGTGGAAGGCACATTTATTCTGTTTTAAGAGCAGCAGCATTTAGGAATCCCTGGAAGTGTCCCAGGCCAGGTTGGAAGAGTTTGGACCAACCTGGGATAGTGGAAGGTGTCCCTGCCCATGGGTGAGGGGTGAAATAAGATGATTTTTGGAGTCCCTTTCAACTCAAACCACTCTGTGATTCCACAAATATGTAAAATCTTGGTGATTTTTTTTCCCTCATGGGGACATTACTCCTGATTTAACACTTCCTACAGAAAAACTTTGCTGAAGAGCAATAATTCACACCCTTCTTTACATGCAATTACACATTTAACCTCCTGTCGTGCCATTTCCTGTGCAGGTGACACCCAGAGCAGCAGTTTTGTGGTGGCACTGAGGAATTCTGAGTATTTTCAGTTGTCGTGGCATCAATGACTGTACAATGTGAGCAAGTGCCCGAAACCTCTCTGCCAAAAGCGAGGTAAGCTCTCAAAATCAGTGGACGCTGAGCATCAACGCCTGAAATTCGAAATAAAAATCCTACGTCTAAAATCAGGTTTGGAAACGGAAGGGTTTGGTTGTTGCTTAGTTTTCATTGCTGGTAAAAATAGCGTTTGCGTTCCTGGGAGGGATTTGCTCCAGCTGGTCCTGCAGAGCCCGGGATCACGCTGGAGCTGACGCCGGTTCCTGGATTTGTTGATGAAGCGTTTGCACAAATCGCTTTCGGGCTGATGGATTTGTCTGTGCCGAGGGAAAACTGACCCCGGAGCGGGGCTTGGGAAGCAAATTCCTGTCCCTGGCTCAGGGCTGGAGGGTTCTGTTCCGAGGTGCTGCTGTTCAGTTTGCCAAAGAAAAGGAGACAATGTTGGTTCTTGCATTTCTCTCACAAAAATAAACGTTTTTTTGCTCCTGTGCCGGCGAGTCTCAAAGCCTCCGCTGCGCCAATATTGAATTTCGTATTATTTTCGCGTTATACTGTGTTGTCTTTCTAGAGTTTCACAGATATTCAGCTCTGGTCTCTAAATTCCCCTGAAATTCCAGGCTGGTGCTGAGGTCAGCACCTGGAATTCCTGCCAAGAGGGGAGGGAGGCGGTGGAGGAGGTGAAGGTGAGAGAAGCCCCAGCCCCAGGTGCTGATTTCTGATTTTTGTGCCATTTTGAGTGAATTCCTCCAGCCCTGTCCCTGCACCTGCGCAGAGAGAATATTAATGTTAATAATAATATTATCTAATATAACATCACAAATAAATATAAGTTCATAACGTTATATAATTATAATGAAATAATTATATCATTATATAATGTTATAATTATATCATTATATAATGTTATAGTGTTATGGTCCTATAATGTCATGACACTAAATAATTCTAATACAATATTATAAAGAAAATAATATAATATTAATATTATCATCACTTTGCCCACAGTTACTCTTTGCTGTGAATACCTGGTCTCTAAATTTCCAAAAATTAGCTAATGAACTGGAGAATTTTAATGTTTTTTTTACAATTAAGGAGCACTGCTGTTCCACGCCAAGGCAGAGGGAGGGTGGAACAGCTTAGTGGCTTTGGAGTATTTTCTGCTGAAAATTGTAACAGATATGTAAAATATACCTGGGATCCATCCTGGCAAATGCCAGAGAGATGAATTTGGACTTTAGGCAGTGGATTGCTGTGAGCTGGGTGCATTTGGCTCCCTCTGTGTCCCTCAGGGCCACAAGATAATAAAAATAAAAATAAAAGGGTTTTTTTTAAAAAAAGGTAAAAAATAATAATTAAAAAAAGAATTAAAATATAAAATATAAAATAAAATAATAACAAAANAAAATTAAAATTAAATAAAAATCTCCAAGCCCTGCCTGCCTTTGCCATGAGTCAGGCACGAGGCAGCCGGGCCATGCTTGGCTGAACTCAATCCCCTCTGGGCCACATCCTGGTTCCTCCTGTTCCTGCTCCTGGAGGGGTTGGAGCTGATTATCCAGCAGATAAACCAGCCTGCCCTGGATTTCAGCTCAGCCCCTCCCGGGCAGGGTTTGCTTCCCGGGCTCCGGTGCGGAATGAATGAAAACGGGAACACGGGGTTGGTTTGGGGTCAGAAATTGGGGTTTGCTGCTCTGGTCGGTGAAGCAGCAGATGAGCTCCTCCGATGGGTCCCTGAGGGAAAATCTTCCTCCAGGCTCTGTTGTAGGTCTGCCAGCACCTTCCCCACCCAAAGGATAAAAAATAAAAAGAGATAAAAGAGGAAAAAGGCAGATTTGGACACGTTAAAAAATGCTGAGTAACGCCACGGACGGGACACATTAATGAGAGACCTCTGAGAGTTCAGAACCTTCAGATTCAGTAGCAAGAAAATAAAATCTGTGATGCTTTTTTGAGGGAATCCAGCAGGGTGATGGCTGTGCAGGGAGCCCTGCTCCTCCTCAGGGGTGTTTTTTCAAGGAACTGATTTCAAACTGATTTTTGAAACTGGCGCTGCCAGTGCTGCTCTCAGAAAGGAAATGATTTCTGCCTGCCTGGGTGTGAGTGCAGGCCCCGTTCCAGGTGGTTGGGGGGCAGTTTTCATTGAAGATGAAGCACAAAAGTTTAAAAAAGGCAAGAATGATGCTGCAGCTTCAGACCCCATAGAGACACCTCCAGTACAGGCCACAAAAAAATTCCTGGAAAACTGAGATGTTCCAGCACTAGAAACACTGATTGAACGAGGTGAATTGTGGAGTAATAGAAATACAGGGTTTCATATTTATATTAAATAGGTTTAAAGGTTTAATATTCATCAAACCTTTATGAAAATTTTAATATTAATATTAAATTATATTTAATATTTAAAATTCAATTTTGGAGCCTGTTGACACTGAGAAGCCAAGTGCTGGTGAGGAAGGGCGGGGTGGCAGAGGCAGATTTTCCCTTTTGATTTGAAATAAAACCAGCACGAGGGGCCAGAGGAGAATGATGGGATCACAAAGCCCCGTGTTTACTGTGCTGTTCACCGAGGGGGAGTGAAGGCCTTTGGATGTGCTCAGCCCCAGGGATTTCCCAGCACGGGGGAATCTCCAGCTCCCATCTGAGGCACAAAGAGCAGCAGAAACTCCCCTGGGCACCGTGGGCAGGGCAGGGAGGACTTGCCCTCACCAGGGATAAAGTTTATTTGGGGTGCCTTGCAGAGAGAACAGAATGGGATTTAATCATAATTCAGTAATGTCTGTGAATATAGAGGGATGGTGAAACGGTGAGGTCGCTTTTGACCCACACGAGGTATTTTGAAAGAATGAGGGTGGAAAGGTGAGAAAATCTGCCTTCCTTCCCTCAGATTACTGAAGAATTAAAATATTCTCACCAGAGGATTTGCCATGTAAGTCATTAGGAGCTGTCCCATTAAGATATTTTTTTTGGGAAAAGATCAACACGCTTTGAAAAGGATTTTTATTCCTTCAACCTCCATTCCCCCTGCAGTGCTGCTACAAGAAGGGCAGACACGAGGACGTGCATTCCACAATTAGTCATCCCAAATACTGTCATTCCCAAACATTGGGAATGTCCTGGCACTGCCACCTCCTTTACCACACTGGCACAACCAAACCAGGACAAATTGGTGTGGCTTTTGCCCAAAGTGACCCCCTTCACACAGGCTGAACCTGGAAAACCAACCACCACCCCCACGGAGCTCTCCCCATTTCCAGTGCTCCTTGAATTCCCAAACCCTCTTGGTGTGGGGGGGTTTCACCAAGGCCTGAGGAAGGTCTGTGGGACTTCAGGGAAAGGGAAGAAGAGTTTGGGAACTCCAGAGGCCTCACTGAGGCAGCAAAAGCATGGGAATGCTCTTCCCCGCTGAGCTGGATTGCAAAAGGCTCCAGCAAGGAAGGAGAAAACGTGTGAAAACCCCCAGAGGAGACGATGTGAGACGTGAGATGTGAGATGGGAGATGGGAGATGTGAGATGGGAGATGATGTGGGATGTGAGAGGGAGGGCAGGGCATGGAAGGGATCCCAGCGAGGTGAAGCCAACAACAGCAACAACAACACCAGGGACCAGAGCAAGAAGGAGCAAGTTCCTTTTATGCAACTGGGAGAGAAACGAGGGCACCGGGTTCAGTGGGTTTCTCTTACTCCACGCCGGCTGTTTGCACTCGTGAGCTGTTTTCACTTTTATTTACATAAGAAAGGTCTGCAGTGAGTCGCTCTTGGCAGCGCTCGCCCCACAGAGCTTGCCTGAGCATGTGGGGGAGAAAAAAAAAACAAACATTTATTTTCAAAGCCTTCGAGTCATCGAATTCTTGTGAAATCCACTCCTTTCCTCTTGAGGGAAATTGCACTGGCTCGGTGGATTCTGCAGTTAATCCAGCCAGGGAAATCACCAGGCCCAGGCTGTGTCCTTTCCTAGCAGGATCCTTAGGGAAGAGCAGGACAGTGGCCAGAGAGATGAGAGCTTCTTTTCTGAGGAAAAGAGAGGTTTAGAGCTGGGATTATGTTTCTATAGAAATTAATAATAAAGCGCTTCTCTGGGGAGAAATTTGGTGATTAACTTCTTCCCTCAGTGGGAAGCAAGGCAAGACGATGAGGATGATGCACCAAAATAAAACGTAACATCAGCCTGAGGGCCACCTAAAATATCTTTTATTAGTCTGTCTTTCCTACTGATTTGGGACATGAGTGTTGAAATGAGCAGAACAGAACAGAAAAAAAAAAAGAAATTCAGGCAATATGAAGAACTAAGAATTAAGTATCCCATGCTACTCCACCCCATCCTACTGCATTCCATCCCATTCCATGGATCCCATCCCATCCTATTATCCCATCCCATTATCCCATAATCCTATCCCATCCCATCCCATTATCCCATCCCATCCTATCCCATTATCGCATCCCATTATCCCATCCCATAGATCCCATCCCATAGATCCCATTATCCTATCCCATTATCCCATCCCATCCCACTATCCCATCCCATAGATCCCATTATCCCATTATCCCACTATCCCATCTCACTATCCCATCCCACAGATCCCACTATCCCATCCCATAGATCCCATTACCCGTTATCCTATCCCATCCCATGGCACTATCCCATCCCATCGATCCCATTATTCCATGATCCCATCCCATCGATCCCGTTATTCCATGATCCCACCCCATAGATTTCCTTATCCCATTATCCCACTATCCCGTCCATTCCCGTCTCATGGCGCCCCCTGGCGGACCGGCGCCCCCCAGCCGCCTCCCGCCCCTCCCTCTGGTCCGTACCAAGCGCCGCGGGAGGGCCCCGTGCCCGTACGCCTCTCAGGGCATTCCGCCGCGCTGAGACCGGTGCGAATAGACATAACCCCCTATTTTTTACAGCTTTCGGACGTTTTCTGCTGCTTTTTCTCATCTTTTTTTCTTTTTCCCCGTGCCCGCTGCTCCTCCTCTGGGCGGCGGGCGGATGGTTCAGCCCCGCGTGGATGCTCCGGCGACAACATGGCCGCCACCATGAAGAAGGCGGTGAGTCCGCAACGGGCCTGGGGGACGTTCGTTCCTGTTGCTCAGGATTTGCTCCCTTCCCGGGCGGGGATCGATCCCTCCCGAGCAGGTTTCAGCTGCTCCGTGCCCGTGGTGAAGCCGTGGCCGCCGTGAGGGGGCTGAGGGCTTTGGCATCGGGCTCTGTCACGGCGCTTGTCCTGCGGGCCTCGTGGCGTGGCGGAGTCTCTGCTGGCGCGGCTCGTTGTAAATAGCAAGGGCAGAGGCACGGTGGATGTGTGGAAAAATTTATTCTCTCAAGAGGTTGGTTAATTATGGGATCATAATCACGGCTCGGGTTGGAAAGAAGCTTGAAATTCATGTCATTCCATCATTCCGCCCCTTGCCTTGGCAGGGACACATTCCACTGTCCCAGAGTGATCCAAGCCCCAGTGTCCAGCCTGGCCTTGGGCACTGCCAGGGATCCAGGGGCTTCTCTGGGAATCTGTGCCAGGGCCTGCCCACCCCAACAGGGAACAATTCCCTCCAAATATTCCACCCAAACCTGCCCTCTGTCAGTTTGAAGCCGTTCTGCTCGGTGTGTCACTGACTGCTGTTGTTGATGGTCCCTCTCCAGGGCAAACCCAGATCACTGTGTCAGTTGTCAGTGTCAAGCATCCCTTGGCTTTAGGCTGGCCAATGTTTTAATTGGGTGTAACCCGGCTAAATTTGGGTATTTCTGATGTCCTTGAGTAGTCAGATGCATAAGCAGGATGTCAGATTTTTTTTCCCAGACACTTTGGGGGAGTATCCTTGCAGTGAGACTCAATGTGAGAAACTTGAAATCATCATTTTGACCTCTCCCCCTCGCAGGCTGCAGAAGATGTCAATGTCACCTTTGAAGATCAGCAGAAAATTAACAAGTTTGCAAGAAATACTAGCAGGATCACAGAGCTGAAAGAAGAAATAGAAGTGAAAAAGGTATATTTGCTTCAGAGCTCATTAACTTTCCGTTGGCCTGAATTAATTTTCAGCTGGAAGGTAGAAAGTTAGCAGCAGGGAGTTGCTGTGAGTTTAAGTAATGCTTGGGTCCTGGAACTGATTACTTTGGAAATAGAGAATGGTAAAAGTAGATCAGACACTAGTGACATTTAAATCTGCTGTATTGCCCTTGCCTGGACAGTTAATTAGTCTGTTAATGACAAATAATGAGTGCTGGCTAGGAGCTTCTACTGGATTGAATTGCTGAATTCCAGATCTCTTGGATATCCTGGTGGCGGATGGGATGTTTTTTCCCCAAATCCATTCTCCCTGAGTTCCTTATCCAACTGTGTCCAATAAAATGCTCTTCCTGTCTCTTGACAAACAGAAACAGCTCCAGAACCTGGAGGATGCCTGTGATGACATCATGCTGCTGGATGATGCTGATTCCCACCTGATTCCCTACCAGATTGGGGATGTCTTCATCAGTCACTCCCTGGAGGAGACACAGGAGATGCTGGAGGAGGCAAAGGTTTGTCTGGAGCTGCTGTCTGTGTGCTGGGCACTGCCATGGGAGGATCTGGGCATCCTTTGGAGCTCCCACAGTCTAAAATTGATGTAGGGTTTAGGATTTGAGTGGCTCCAAAGTCACTGCAGCCATAAATCCTGCAGCCAGAGCTGGGAATAAGTTGGAAAAGAGGCAGCTCATTGTTGGTTCTGTGTTGCTGACAGACCTGGCTTGGTTTGTTGTACAGAGTTGGTTGATCTTTATTTGTTATTTTTCTTTTTCAGAGGAGTTTGCAAGAGGAAATTGAGGCGTTGGAATCCCGAGTGGAGTCGATCCAGAGGGTGCTCTCTGACCTCAAAGTTCAGCTCTATGCAAAGTTTGGAAATAACATAAATCTGGAGGCCGAGGACAGTTAAAAGCTTTTCTAAACACAACACCCAACTCTTCCTTAGGTTATTAAATGTTTTGATAACGTTGCTGCCATTACATTTGAGAAAAGAACATCCATCCCTTTCTTTTTGTTTGATTTTTTTTTTTACTTTCCTGTAAAGTTCTGTATTTTTAATAAGAGCTTTCTTATTTTGGTCATTGCAGTTATTTATTTATTCAGGAGAGCTCTGGCTTCACACTGTTGGTAAAGCATCAAGATTGGAATGTTTGCATTGTTTATTAAGGCAATAAAGGCAGGCGTGTGTTGGAGTTTCCTGGGGTTTGTTTTCCACTCATAAAAAGGTTTAAAACAAATGGAAAGGAGGAATTTCGGAGCGGATAAAAGCTGTGTGATACAGGGGAAGTGATGCTGCTCAGGTGTTTTTAAAAGCCCTCCTGGAGCTCCTAAATTCATCCTCTGTGTCTCACCCTTGGCTCTGGTGTCAGGAATTTGCCAGAGGACAAACAAGGGCTCTGAAAAACTCACCTTGGGAGTGAGGAAAAGCTTTTGGAAGCTCCATATTCACTCATTTACTCCTTTGTGTTTGGGAATCCCCAAAAACGCTGCACGTCACAGTGGTGAGTCTTAATTCCTGAGAAATTCCTAAGAAATTTCCCTCAACAGTTCCTAAATCCATGTTTATGTAGCAAATTCCTTTGTGTCACAATCGTTCCTAGCTTTTGTTGCAGTGTCAGCATCAATCCCTAATCTGCGCCTCCATCACTAGGAGGAGCCGAATGTAATTTTTTAAGTGTCTTAATTGGCTAAATTTGTCTTTTAAAACCAAAGAAGATAGAAAAGAGGGCTGTTTTTCCCTGCTGAAAGCTGCTGGAGTGTGACCCTGAACGAGGAGCACCCAGCAGATGGCATCAAAGATCTGAGAATCCCAATTTTGGGGCAAGCCCGTGCCAGGCTGGCAGTGCCCCACTGCTGCTTGGAGTGAAGAGCATTGGCTGCAGGGATCCTGGGGGCGTTAATTGGATGCTGATTTAATTGGTTCCAAAGCCACTGCTGAGCATTTCACAGCCCTGCAGGGATTTCAGATGGTTGTCACCTCCAGGCAGGCCACAGGATGGATATGGCTTCACTGTGGGGGGGAAAAAAAAAAGGGTTTTGGAATGGTTTGGGTTGGAAAGGACCTTAAAGATGATTTATTTCCAACCCTCCTGCCACGACGGGATGTGGAGAGCTTGCTGCTCCTTCACCCTAAAATTGGGGTTGGCCAATAGATGATACACACAGAAATCCAGTGCTGGTGTTTAGGGGAGATTGCTCAGTGCCACAGATCTGATTTCCTCTCCCTTCAGGGTTTTTTTTCTCTCCCTTCAAGGTTTTTTTTCTCTCCCTTCAGGGTTTTTTTTCCTCTCCCTTCAGGGTTTTTTTTCTCTCCCTTCAGGGTTTTACATGTGTGTTGCATTTTCCCTGTTGCTCTAATCCTTGCTACAAAAACCTGAGGGCTTTTTTTTGCCCCTGGGATGTCCAGTTGTCCTCCTGTGCTCTGGCCAGTTTGTGTTTGCAGGCGATTCCAGCTCAGGATTTTTCAGCTCAGCCCCTGAATTTCTGTGGTTTGCTGAGCTCCTGTGCCAAGCTATCATTTGGTATTTTTATATGTGTAAAGCAGAACGTGCAGGAAACACTTTTTTTTTTTCTTCTGGAGTTGTCATTGTAGAAGTGACTTTGCAGATGGTGCATCGGCTGCTTGGAAGAGTTTGACAGCATCCTGCTTTTGCCTTTTAATAACCTTTCTGTCAGGAAGATTTGCGATTGCTTTTTGAGTTGGCACTTACTCTGCTCAGCACCCCGTGTTCTAAGGAGTTTTTATTTTTGGTGGGCTGGAATCTGTTATCTCTAATAACGTTTCTTTTACCTGAACGAGAGAAACGCACCAAGCCCTGGTGCTCTGTTCACATATTATTGTCCAGGTGCACTTGGCAATATAAATGTGATTAAATATTTAAATATCCTGGTCAGAGTGGCAAGAGTTTGTTGTCATTCTCGGCGTTGGCAAAGGGAGTGACGTTTGTGAGGAGGGTGACATGTGTCACAGAGTGCTGTTGTTTAATCCCAGGGCTTTCAGAGTGCTGGGCTCAGCATCCCTGCCTGATGGAATCACCTTTTCGCCTTCAGTTTTGCCTTAAAACGCAGTTCCAGTTTTGTTTGGCGGTTTTTGTTCTTTTCAGTTTTGTTTTCGCAGAGCCCCCCAAGGTTCTTCACTTGGCTGCAGCAATTAAAGCAGCAAAACACGGGTGAAATTCAGCTCCTCTTGCTGCTGGCTCTCAAGGAGCTCCCAGTTTTTTAAAGCCTGGTAAAACCTCTGGCAAATCCCTGCATTTGAGGCGTTTGCAAGGCTGGTTTGTGATTCTGTGTCTCTGGTACAGAAATGTTCCCCACAGGACGATAACCTTTATTATAAAGTGGAACCTTTATTAATCCTCGTTTTGTGGAGCAGCTCTGGGATCCCTTTCCACCCCACGATACGAACGTGGTGGGGAATTATTCAGTAATTACAGGGAATGGTGCCGAGCTGCAGCACTGATAATTTTGTGGCAATAAAATCACATCCAAGGGCAGAAAGAGACCGAATTCCAAATACTGAAGCCACATTTTCTGTAGGAACAACAGAGCTGAGCACTTTGGTCTGCATGACTCAGTGGTTCAGATAATTTATCTAATGTTATTCTAATAGTCTGATTCACGAGAAAGGAAGAAAATAATTATGAATATATATAGGCATAATAAGGCCTGACAGAAATTATTTACAACCAACTTTGTCTTTATTTAGATTGCGTGAGTCACGCAGAAAACCAAATTATCTTGTAATTTAACTTTGGGTGCTGATGGGGCTGCACAGAACACCAAACACAGGCCAGGGAGGATTCCCCCAGCAGGAGATGGAAGGGGTTTGCACACGGGGGAATTTCATCCAGCTGATAAAAGGTGGAATAAAAAAATGGAATAAAAAATTATAAATGTAAGGAGAACAGGATGTTGTCAGGGTTGGGCTCCAGGCTAGGCCAGGACTGCTCCCAGCTGTTCCTTAAGGGAAAATTCCTGTTGGATTTCTCAGCACAGCCCAGCAAAGTGAGGGAAAACCTCATTTTGAGAGTCTGCCAAGTTTTACCCTTTCAGCACAGGACAGAATTCCATCAAACCATCACTTTGGGGTGTTTTTCCTGCCTTTTCTGTAACAAACAGGGTTGTGCACACCACACTTACAATGCACAGCTTTGGGGGTTTTTTTAAAATTCTTTTTAGGGGTTTAAATTTCTGCTGCCTCTTGGGTATCTGGGATAAATCTGAATTTAACCAAGCTCCTGTGTAAGGTCTGGCCTTTGCCCAACAACCTACAGCACACAAATATACATTTATTTATGAGACAAAACCTGGCTGCCTTTGGGTACAACCAGAGGAAAATTATTAATCCCAACACACAAGGCCAAGGAACTGCTGGTAACTCCAGCACTGCTTTTTATTGACACTCGAGGGAAAATAATAAAAATTTCACTTGCATTGCTGCTGTGAAAGCACTTTTCACCCCCTCCCCAGTTTTTAATCTTGCTGTTAAAAGTTCAGCCGGAAGAGCTTTGGTTTGCTTCTGAAAACGTCTCCCAGCACCAATGTTGAACATATCAGGGATCAAACAACCTCTGGGGAAGGTTTTAAAACTAAAGCTTGTCTCAGCTGGTAGATGTTCAGGTGGTTTTTATGTGTGTGCTGCCTAAAACAAATAACTGTGGCCATTTCAGCTCTCGGAGAGCCGGGGGTGAGTTGGAGACGTTCAGGAGGGCATTTACAGGAGTTAACTCCGCAGGAAATGCTGCTACGACACGTGTGCAGACAAATGGAAATATTAAAAATTAATGTTTGAAACCAGAAATATTAAAGTTCACTATTTTTATCCAAAGGAACAAAATGGACTTCACTGGAGAAGAGTTTTGTGTCCTAGTGAGACTTTTTATTGCAGCCACGACACTTGATTTGAGACGAGCGGTAGGAAAATCAACGGCAGAGTTTATTTTACTCCTGAATTTATTTGTTAATTTGACAGGCCTGCAGTTGAAGATACATTTCTAAAATCTAAATGCACATTTGCATTTACATCTACTGCCTGAAAACCCCCCAAAGATGACCCCCGGGGTGCAGAGTGTGGGATCCTGGCTGCCCGTGGAGCTCGGGCCGTGTTTTTATCCGGGTTTTTATCTCCCCCCAGGGTTGTGTGAGCACTGAATGCACACTGAGCTCTCTGATTTGTCTGCAGCTCCTGAGTGTCAGAGCCCAGCTGAACCCAGAGTGGTCAAAGTGTCCATGGAGACAGAGAGAAGGGCTGGGCTGGGATCAGGGATGCAGCTCTGGGCTGCTTACACACCCAAATCAAACCTGTTCCACACCTAAGCCAAGCCGACAGTTCAAGCTGTAAAATATTTATTAATGAAGAAAAACCACCGCTGGCTCCTCTGGCCAACCTCCTCACCCTCAGAGAGAGGAATTTCTTCCCAATATCCCACCTAAACCTCCTCTCTGTCAGTTTGTCCCACTGATTCGCTGAGAAGTGCCCCACCAAAACAAGAACATGCACCAAAAAATAAATCATGAAGCTGCTGCTGAGCTCCACTTGAGAGGCTTGGGCTGGTGATAAACCAGGGACAGGAGGCCTTTATCCCTGGCATTTTGTACCCCAGCCTGGCATTAGTCACTCGAACTCACAGGGAAATCTCTGCTCTTTGGAAATCCATCACTGGAGGCTGTTCTCTTGGACAAAGAGCTGCCAAATAGCATCAGCACAGCCTGCCCACCTTTTGTGGGGGGTTTTTTAAGATATAAAGCTTGGAGCAGTACAGTATCAGTCTGCAGATGAAATTAAAGGTTGCAAAGTCGATCCTTTATCTGATTTTTCTGGACAAGAAGGCACAGATTTGCTACTGATAACTCACAGGGCTCCGGAGAGATTTCATCTGCTCATCACCCAGTGGGTTGAAGAGGAAGAAGTTTTCCCTTAAATCATTGTAAAAAAAACCCACATCAGCATTCCAGGGAGCTGAAAGCACGAGGATCATTCCAGCTCTTCCCTGGGCTGGTGGATGTGTGGGACAAGCCGAGATTTCCACACCTGATGGCATTTGGTGAACTGGAAGAGGGAAATGTCACCAGGGCAGTGGCAGGAAAATCCTCAAGGAGAAGGAGCAGCCCAGCCTCAGGCAGTGATGTCAGCAGAGCTGGCAACTCCTGACAGCAATTCCCCACAGCAATTTCTGCTGAGAGCAAAGCAAAGGCTCTGCAAACCCCCAGGGCAGAGGTTCCAGGATTCCTCTTGGATTTTGAGTCCAAGATTCCCCTAATTAGGGTTTTTTTCCTTCTCAAAGTCCCATTAGCCAGAGTTAGAAAGAAGAGCGGATCTCGCAGCTCGGTCTTGAAAAGTGTTTATTGAATTTTTTTATCTGAAGGTCAGCACACCACCCTAGACCAGGTCAGCACACTGAAAGACACCTCTGCCAAGAGCACGAGACCTGGTGCCCAAGGTGTCTTAAGGACTTCCAACCCAATTAACTCTTAAAATGTACTATATTTACAATTTTGTACCAATAATTACTACTAATTCTAGACACGCGATTCTCTACATCACCTGCATTCTACCAATGCCTTTGTGCCACCGTCACAGCAGAGGGNAGAAGAAGAAGAAGAAGAATTTGAGACACCGCCCAAAATTCTCCATCTTGCCTCTATCTACTCCCGTTCCAAAACCCCAAAACTACAAATTTTCACCCTGTGACAAACCAAACCACTATCTAATTTAATTTTTTCTGGTTTTCCTTTCACCCATAAGTGTTGGCAATTTTCCCCATGGGCTAAGGTCAAAGGCAATGCTTTCCTGGGGTCCTGGACCCCCCAGGGCAGTTGGAGGGGTTTTCCCCGTGCCCTGGACTCCAACAGATTCCCATGGAAAACAAGGAATGCCATTCCCAGCTGGACATGGAGGATGCAGCACAGACACGCCCTGGGGGTGATTCATCCCTGAAATGCCACTGATATCGCAGGGAAAAGGTCAATCCCATCCTCATTCATCACTCCAGTTTTCCCCTGCAGGATCAGTTTGGGGTTGGCGGCAGTTAAAGCAGAGGAGGGATTGATTTTCTGGGTGTAGAGAGCAGAATTGAGCTGGACACAAAAGCAAACCCATTCCCACTGCCACACACGGGGGCGGATTGTGTCCTTCATACCTTTGGGTCGTTTAGAAAAAGCTTTGAAAGTTTTGCTGACCAAATTGCTTTCCAGTGAGAAAACGCCGACTTTTCCTGAAGAAGGGAGATGGAATTTTGCCCAGTTCTGACAAAGTGATTGGAGCTGGCAGCTCGGTTTTGAAGTCAGAGTTTCATTTCTCAGACGTTACACGGCCACCAGAAGATTTCCACTGGAGGAAGAAGTGTCAGTAACAAATGGTCAGCTCTAGTAGGAATTATTCTATTGCCTGTGGACTCTTTTAAAACCTGATTTTGACTTTTCTCAAAATCACTGTGCTGCAGGAGATCAGGCACCGAGACAGGAATGGCAGTTCTGACGTCTCAGCATCAACACGGATCATTCCTGACTATCCCAGCTCCCACCTTCAGTTCATTATTTCACCGACTGTGTCACCTTCATTTCCTGGTGACTGAAGTGATTTAGCAAGTCCATTGACACTCTTGAAATGCTGGGTTCAGAGAACAGGATGGATTTTCTGTTTGCAGTCAAGTATTTTAATTATCAAGCTAAAAATCTCTTTTCCTTCAAACACAGAACTTCTTGTGTAGGATGGAGATTTGGTGTGCAGAGCTTAAAAACAACCTCAGCCAGCTACAGAGAAAAAAATCTGAGTCCAGAGCTGAATTATTTTCATTTTTAGTGCTTGAGTTTAGTTGATGGCAGTGTGTCCTTTAGATTGCAGATAAGCAGATAAATTTGTAGATAATTAGCTGCAGTAAGCACAGAGCATTCAGCAGCACGAAGCTGGTGTTCCCAGGGATCTCATTTCACCATTGCCTGAAAAACACGTTTAACATTTTCTGCAAACCACAAAACGACTTCTTTCCCCTCCCTCTGCTGCTCGATGTGCTCTGCTGTCTTTGCCCACTGCATTTCCCCCGTCCAACTTCCCCTCTGTAATTCAGGGTGATGAAATGTGCAATTAAGGCTTAAGCAGTGTTAGCAGGAGGGATTTGGAAATTGAGGATGAGACTAACACTGACATCGAACTCAAACAGCAGCAGTGCCGGGACAGAAATGTGACTTTCATCTTGTTGGGGGCCTCTGCCATGCAAATTCCTCACAGGGAAGAAGCACCAGGAGCCCCTGGGCCCAGCCCTGGCATGGATTTATCCACAATAATTCCTGGAATTACGTCCATGCTGACAACACACAAATGGCACCGAGCAAATTATATTATTTTAACTTGTTTATCAACTTGTCATCGTGGCCCTTTTCTTATTTTTTTTTTCCCCCGTCCCAGTGCAGCAGTGTAAATCTGACTCACGCAGAGAAAGCCACAAAGATGCACTGGCCTGTCTGGATTTCCAGCAATATTATGATGAGAAATACATTAATTTGTCTGTATGGAAAGGATTTAAAGGTTGTTGCATTCATTTGCTACCAGAGCCTGAGCACTTAATCACACGGACTGGCTGCGGCAAGAAAATTATCTCCTCTTCTCAACTCCATTAACGGCACTTTCACAGAGGCCTGAAAAATATAAATATCGGAGGATGTTAATGGAAATGACACCTGTAGCTGATGTATTGGTGCCAGGAAACGTGATTAAGTGGCCTGTTAATTAACTCCTTTGCTCTGGCGCTGGTAAAATGGAGTCATTTTTTCAAAGGTAGCTGAACTGCCTAGAAAAGGGCACTGCTCAGATCTGGGGGAACGTGGGGGATTTGCCTGGAGAGTTTCACCTGCTTCTGATTTTAAATACTTCCCTTCAACTGCAAACCTGATTTCCAAGGCCCCAGCAGAGATATAAAGCTGGAAAATCACTCACAGGACCTGCTTCACTGCCTATTTATTTCCTTCGGTCGAAATATCTGAAATACTGTAAGGATAATTTAAAAACACCCCATATGAAAATATCTAAGGTGATGATTAACTCTCAAAAATGAGATTGATACCATCAGGACTCCTCTTTAACTGCTCCTCCCCTGGCCCAGGCGGGTTGCAGAGCTGGGGACAAACCCTTTGGCACTCATCATTGTGTGTAATTCATTATTGGACACAAATCATCCCGGGTTTTTTGGGGGACAAACCCCTCTGACACTCATCATTGCATGTAACTCATTATTGGACACAAACCATCCCAGGTTTTTGGGGACAAATCCCTCTGACACTCATCATTGTGTGTAACTCATTATTGGACACAAACCATCCCAGGTTTTTGGGGACAAACCCTCTGGGACTCATCATTGTGTGTAACTCATTATTGGGCACAAATCATCCCAGGTTTTTTGGGGGACAAACCCCTCTGACACTCATCGTTGTGTGTAATTCATTATGGGGCATAAATCATCCCAGGTTTTTGGGGGACAAATCCCTGTGGCACTCATCATGGTGTGTAACTCATTATTGGGCACAAATCATCCCAGGTTTTTGGGGACAAACCCTCTGGGACTCATCGTTGTGTGTAACTCATTATTGGGCACAAACCATCCCAGGTTTTTTGGGGGACAAACCCCTCTGGCACTCATCACTGTGTGTAACTCATTATTGGACAAATCATCCCAGGTTTTCCACGGGATTTTCTGCCCAAGCTCTGTCCGTGTGTTCCAGAGTGGCACAACCTCGGTGAAGAGACACAGGGGTTTTTCCTGTATTAAAACAGAAAAAAAAAAAAGCACCTTTTGGTTCAGGAAATTAGAGCCAGCAGCGTTGTGAGCTGCACCTTTCAGAACAGCAATTTGTTGGCTATTTAACAGAATATTAATTCCTGTTACCTTTCATTTTTATTTAATTTTTTTTAGCTGCTTCCATTGACAGCAGCACTCCAATAACAGCAGCTGTAAAAATGCTCAGCCCAGCTCTGAACACACTTCCCAAGCTCGGCGACATCAACCGGCCTCGGGCTGCCCTCGTTTGCATTCTGCAGCTGTTAATGAGTTAATGATCGGTGCGGTTTAATGAACACAGGAGCTCTCACCAATGCAGAGACAGGATGGGAGTTCATGGAGCTGCCGAGTGAAGGCTTTAATTACCCCGTCTCCAGGTCATTAGCTGCATAACTACCTGTGCACGAGCGGATCGTTAATTACCCTCAGCGCCTCTGATGAGTTTGGGGTTGGGAAAAGCGCCGAGATCCTTTCCATGGACAGTTCGAGGCTGGACCAGGGACTGAGAACACTCTGTGTGTCCTCCTTCGCCCCTCGTGCTGCTGCACGTGGGGTTTAATTACCATTTTCCAGCCTGACTTTCAATTAACTTTGCTGCAGGTGGACAGGAAATGCTCCAAATCTCTGTAAGGCTTTTGCAAAAAAAAAAAAAAAAAGAATCGAGCAACAGGAATTTCATTTTTCATCAAGGAGCTGCTGAGGGCTCTGACAGTTTCTAGAGGCTGATCCTGGTCGTGCTGTCCTTGAACTCAGAGGAGCCTCAGCTCCCAAAATCACGTGTAAACCAATAGAACATAATCCCTACCCCTGATCGTTTTGCAGAGGATTTTTGGCAACTGTAATAGACTCCTAAAATAAATGGAATTTATTTTAGCTAAAATAAGTGGAATTTATTTCAGCTGCTCTGAAAAGGGTGGCTTCAAAGTGTGCACGGGGTAATTTTTTTTTTCCTGAGAGGTTGCAAACCTGTTTAATCCGTTTTCCCCTGCACTTCAACACGTGTGATTGCACTGGGTTTGAGTGAATGCACAGATCAGAGGAGCTGACAGCTCACATAACAAATCCTGTTTGCTCCTAATAGAGCCACAGGGCTGAGCATTTGCATGAGACAAATCCGGGGGATTTTTAAATATCTGAAGTTACGCAGCGATCAAGTGGTATCAATCTCCTTTCTAACAGATAATCATCATCTCAAGTATTTTTATGTGGGGAGCGATGGGATATTTTTAAATTATCCGGATAATATTTCAGATAGTTCAACCAAAGGGAATAAATAGGCAGCGAAGCAGGCCCTGTAGTGACTTTCCAGCTTTAGATCTCTGCTGGGCTCTTGGAAATCAACTGAAGGGAAGGATTTAAAGTCAGAACCAGGTAAAATTCTCCAGGTCACAACCCTGAAAAGTAAAGAAATGGTGACAAATTCCAAATTCCATTTGACTTACACAGGGCACTGACAGTGACTTACAGCACTGAGTAATCACCTGAGCAGTTCCCACAGGGATTGAGGCTCATGTCGAGGTGATGCAGAGGATTGCTTTATTCCATATTCTGCCCCTCTGTTTCCCATTCTCCCGCACTGATCTCTAAAAACAACAATTAAACTAATGAGCCTCTCTGTCTATCGCTTGTCTGGCAGGGAAATCGCTCTCAGACTCCTGCAGAAGTGAGCACAGGAGTTCCTCAGCTGGCTCCCAGTTTGGATCTGAGCTGTCCCTCACTTTTAAAACCCATTAGGAAGGCTCTTGACCTTGGAATATTCGAATATCTTCGAATATCTTGGAATATTCGAGCTGTGATCTGATGAGGAGCAGCAGCAAAGCAAAGACAAGTTGCAGTCTGGAGGAATTTCCTGCCAAGGCTAAACTACGTTTCAGCAGCCCTCATTTCCCAGGGAACAGCTGGTTTAATTCCCCGAGCCAGCTGCTGATGAATAAATGCAAAATCAGAGGTGGGGACTGAAATAGGTGTTAGACTCCCTTCAGAATTCCACAGGGTTTCAGGGCCTGCAGCAATTCCAGCCTCAAGGAAGGGATTTTTCTTCACAGCCTCGAGTGGTGGGATGTTACCAAGTTGGGTCTTCCAAAGGAGGTGAAGGAAGCCATGAAAAGACAGAGTGAAGGTGTTGGGAACTTGGTTTTGCAGCAAGAACTTGAGGCTCAGATGTAATTTCCAGAAATAACAGCCTGGAGCCTGCTGTTCCCATAGGTTCCCTTCTTCCCATTTCCTTGTGCATTGAAAATCCCGTTGTTAAACAGGTAATTAATTAATTAGGACACCCGGCCTTCTCCATCCCCCCAGATCCAGGGGGGTCACTAAAGGTGTTGCTGTCAAAAACACAATTTCCAGCCCGAGTGCCCCCCTTAGTGTGAAAACTCCTCTGCAGCCCCACAGATCCCCCGGGGTTTTGTTCAGGGTGGCCCTGGCCAGAGTTACACCCTGCCCCGTGCCCAAAGGGCAGCACACAGGGCACCATTCCCAGGAAAATATCCCAAATCTAGGAGGGAAAGGCCTGTTTGTGGGGCTGGGGGAGGACCAGGGGCACGTCCACCCCGACCAGCTCATTTTCCACCTTGGCCTCTTCCCCTGGGAGGCGATTCTGCCACGGGTTTGACCCCGTTGCACCTTTGGGGCAGCAGTCTGGGAGCATTCCTCTCCATTTAGCACGGGCTAAATGCGAGCTGTAACACTTTATTAAACTGTTCCCACTTCTTCAGCTCGCTGTGTATGAGATGCTGGCTGGTTAGCAAAAAAAAAAAAATTAAAAAAATTGGATTAACAGAATGCTACATCCATTTTTCTCTAACTTCTGGGTCAAATTTAATCAGCTTACAAGTGAAAGAAAGCAGTAAACACAGCTGGGATGCAGAGTGGAGCTGTTGGAGGCAGGAAAAAAGGCTCATGCAGTTGAACTGTCAGCTAAATTCTTCTTTCAGGCTCTTTCTCCCCGGTTGTGATCCTTGGGAGAGAAAGGCAACTTTTTAATTTCAGCAGGCCAGGCTGCCCGGGCCCCAGGATTGCTCGTGTGGCTCCTGTCAGATTTTCTCATCTCTAACAAACCCCAGCTCTGCCCAAGGAGAACGTTTATTTCTCCAGTGAAGCCCAAGTGGAGGCCTCGAAAAACAGAGAGGAAACGGATTTATTGTGGGAGGTTGGGGTGGGGTTTGCCCTGGTCTGGTTTCCTGACAACAATCCAAGCTGTCTGCGCCATGGCACCAGGCGCTGTCCCCAAAAAAGGCAGGGGAAGGTTGGGCATTTATCAATTTCTCATCCCTCTGTCGAATTCCCCACTCCTGGTGTGCACTGGGAAACAGCAGAGCAGGAAAAAGGAGTCTGACTTCGCTCAGGGAAAAAAAAAA
>VZDJ01000175.1:9632568-9644936 GCA_008694505.1 Cyanoderma ruficeps | reverse complement strand
TAAATATATATATATATATATATTTTCTCTCCAGTTGTTTGTGAAGCAGGGAATTGTGCAGCATGTTCTGAATGTTAGAAAGCATTTCCTCGCTTGGTCAGGAGCCAGTAATAAAGGAAATTATAAAGAGCTAATTTCAATTCCAAATGAACTCATCCCTGTGCTGGCTGCTGAAAATGCATGAGCCACTGGCACCAGCAACTTGGATTCTCCTTTTTTCTTCCTGCAAGCCCACAGGAAAAAAACCAAAAAACCATCCAGGCTGGAATAGTTCAAAAAGAACAGGTTGGAGAAGAAAATGAACACCTGTTACAGTATTGGCATTGTCTGGCCTGGTTTTGAACTCCTGATCCACCCAGAATGCTCCAAAAAAAATGGTTTATAGGCACGAGAGGAGGAGTGTGGGGCCCTGGGATGTTTAAAATCCCAGCAGGGGAAAAGGGTGAGGAAAATCCTGCCCTGTGGCAGCCCGGGCTGGGGGCTCTGTCCTGCTCAGCTCACAGGATGGACAAGTGCAAAAATCCCTTTGCCAGCTCCGTTTGTGTTTGGTTCAGCTCTGACACACCAGAAAGGGGCAGAAAGGTGCTGAAACCCTTGGACTCCTTCCTCTAAAACACCATTTTGGGGTAGTGATTTCAAAAAAAAAAAAAAATTTAAAAAAATCCTTTTTAAATTGAAGCCCCTGAAGGAGCTCTTAAAAACCCACAAAACATCCCCCTGCTCTTGTCACAAAATTGCCAAGATTGAGGTAAAAAGATACCGGCTCTGCTTTCTGCTCCCCTCTTTCCAAAGTGCTCCAAAGGATTTTTTCTATCAGCATTCCGTGCTGCAACGCAGACTTTGAAGGCCTCGAGCTCTGACAAGAGGCATTTTATCTTTGTTTTTTGGTTTTTTTTTAGTTTGGGGAGCCTTGTGGCAATCAAAACGTGGATCTGCTGAAATCTATGGCAACACAGCCTGGTGAGTGTTAGCAAGGCTGTTCTCCGGGGGAGAAAAAAAGTGACTGGAGCTGGTTAAATTGGAATGCAATTCCAGCAATAACCAAATGCAAAATATCCTGGTGGAAGGTTGGAACTGGATGGTCTTTGAGGTCCCTCCCAACTCAAATTCTATTATTTGAGGATTTTTTCCTGAGCCAAAACTCCACCAGAATTCCCTTCCTGCTCCTCCTTCCCTCGGCGTTGTCCTTCCCAACCCACTCACCCCCCATGCTTTTAAACAAACCCCAAATATTAATTTTTGAGAGCGTTTGAACCCCCGACTCACCTTTCTCTAACACCTCCAGGTTCTCGTGCTAAAACTGGGACAAACCTGATGATTAATCAGCCGAGCCAGTGACTGGAAATCTGATTTTTTTTGAGTCAGCAGCCTCAGTTCCCTGTGCTCAGAGAGGGGAAAACATCGAAATCTGATTTTTTGGGTCTTCAGCCTCAGTTCCCTGTGCTCAGAGAGGGGAAAACATCGACCTTTGTACCTGTCAGCGAGCCGGTGACTGCTGCCCAGCCCCGGGGCTGATGTGCTCTGCTGGGAACACAAACCGGGGCTCAAAATCCCTTTTCTGTTTGGCCTCAGCGCCTCGGACGGGCGGGGGAAGCGCACCGGGCATCTCCTGTCCCAGCCGGTTATTCCCCAGAGCGGGAATGTTGTCTCCAAATAAACTCCTCGCTCTGAGGGGGGCTGAGATTGAAGCTGGAGCTGGGCTTTGTGCTGGGGGTGACTGGGAATTTGGGTTTTATCCCGGGAGTTATTGGGAATATGGGCTTTGTCCTGGAATGACTGGGGATTTGGGTTTTATCCTGGGGCTGACTGGGAATTTGGGTTTTATCCTGGGAGTGATTGGGAATCTGGGCTTTGTCCTGGGAATGATTGGGAATTTGGGTTTTGTCCTGTGAGTGAAAACTGACTGGGAATCTGAGTTTTATTCTGGGAGTGAAAGCTGAGGGAGAATTTGGGTTTTAACCTGGGGCTGACTGGGAATCTGGGCTTTGTCCTGGGAGTGATTGGGAATTTGGGCGTTATCCTGGGAGTGATTGGGAATTTGGGCTTTGTCCTGGGAGTGAAAGCTGGCTGGGAATTTGGGTTTGTCCTGGGAATCTGCTGGGACACAGCAGGAACTCCTCCCTGTCCCTGATCCCACCCTGCCTCCCCTGGCTGAGGGACGTCTGTGGTTCTGTCGTTTCTCTCTTCTTTTTAAGACTCTTTTATTTAAGGATCAAATTGTCTGGCAGCTTCTGCCAGAGCTGGGTGGGAATTTGGGCAAAAAGCAGCCGAGAGAACAATTCCCGTTGGCAGCACACGCCCAGAGCATCCCAGAACACCCTGAGGATGCTCTGGCACCCCAGGAAACCGAACCCAGTTTGGATTCGGACACGACTTCTGCTCTCAAATAGAAAGCAAAGCAATTAACCTGCAAAACTAACTGCTGTGGTTATTGAGTGGAACAATCCAGAGCTCCCAGAGGTGAGGATTCCACACCCTGCTCCATCTCCAGCTGATCCCAGCAGAACCTCCAGGAAGGTTTGGAGTAAAAACACTCTGAAAACGTGACTTTACAGCACAGAATGTTTTGGTCAGCTCACTTTCCCTCTCCCCTCTCTTCAAATCTGTGATTCGAGTGTGACTGGACAATGCGCTGAGGTAAAAACTCCAATTCCAGCCGAAGGGAAAGATTCTTCCCTTTGTTTCTTCTAATTCAGCTTAATTACAAGATATTTGGTGCGATATTAAGTTTGGCTTCGGACTGGTGGCATGGTAATGGTTTTAATTTTCTCTCTCAGCTTGAAGACTGCCTCGTAAACATCGGCTGACAGGAGCATCTTCCATCTCACTGACAGCAAAACTGATCTCCCAAAAATCCCAATTAATATTCCGAGGGGGAGGAGAAAAGCCCCGCGATTCAAATCAGGTCGAATCACCGGAGTTAAGATTTGGGATTTCTCCCTCTGGATCTCTCAGGTGCCCCGTGAAGGTGTCATTGCTCACGGGGGGTGTCCAGCTGCACCAACTCGGCCTGTTTGTGCCTCCAGCAGGAGGTTCAGGGGTTTATTTGCAATGTCCCTGTCCTGCCCAGTGCTCCTTCCCGAGGTCCTGCGCTGCTGCTCCATCACTCCTGCCTTCCTCATTGTTGATTTCCATGCATTTCATGAGCTCAAAATCTCTGATCGTTTCTTCTTCACATTTTTAAAGCCACCAAGTCCAACTCACGGCCCTTCCTGCTCTCTTTGAAGAGGCTTTTCAGTGCCCAAACCGCTTCTCTGCTGAGCTGGGCTCGAAATTCGGGGATTGCAGAGGGCCAAGTGCTGCTCCTGCAATAAATTTCCTGGTCTTGTGAGGCAGCTGAGAGCGGGGTTTGATCCTGTTGTTAATCACCATAATGGTAAACAAACCCTAATGCTGGGAATGCATTAAAGGCAATGAAAAACAACATTGCAGAGCAAAGTGGCGGGTGGCTGCATTTGCTCATTATCCACTGAATAACCCCAGCAGTTAATGCCTCTGCAGGCTAATTGCTTTGCTTTCTATTTTGGACCAGAAAAGTCATATTTGAATACAAATTGGGCTGCCATGTTTATCGTGGAGCTTTTTTTTTTCTTTTTTTTCTATGACTAATTAACTTTCTTTTGCATTTAAACCACTAAAGCCAATTGAACTCCAGGCTCGCGAGCACCGCTCTCTCCTTTGGGGAACACATTTAGAATTCCAGCAAGGGATCCCAGATGATCAGAAATGCTTTTTTGGCTCCTAGACCATCACTTCAGGTCACTGAAAAATCAAAGTGATGCTGCAGAAGCTTGTTTGTTGTGTGACCCGCAGAGTTCTCTGCTCTTTGCAGAGCAAACCGACGAAATACGAGCGCGTTTATGAAATATTGCTCAGGAGAGATCATTTCAGACACTCCAGTTCAATCTCTGTGACTGAGAGGCATTTCGGGCATGAGGAGGGTCTTGAATTTATTCAAACCCCCAAACACATCCCGGTGAGGCGTGTCCTGAGCCGACCTCCCACTTTCATTTTTCTGTGTGGGTTGTTTTTTTTTTTGGGAAATGAGTGCCATAGGGGCAGCAAAAGCAACTTCTTTTCTTCTGTTTAATTCAGCATTTGCTGAATTCCAAGACAATTCCTGCCAGGTATTGCCAGAGAACCCGGATCTGCCAGCCTGCCTGGCTGTGCAGATGTTCCAAGGCTCCGCTTGCCAACTTCCAGGAAGATTTTTCTCCCTCGGACTGGGTTACTAAGACAACAGCTCCGCTCGATTCTTTGAAGCCAATTCATTATCTGAACGAGCAGAACGAGTCCTTCTGCCGCTCCTGGCGGTTTCTCCAGCCGTTTTCAGCTCTCCCATGGCCTCGGGGCGCTTGCGGGGCGCTGGGTTGTTAATTAAGCGGCCTCTGCCTTCTCCGGAGGGGCTGCTGGAGCAGCGGACACAGACCTCGGTGAGATCCGGCCCTGGGATGCTCCTGTGACAGCCACGGGAGGATCAGCTCGGGCCCAAAAGGCAGATCCCGGGTTTCTGGTACATATTCACCAACAAATCCATCAAAGGGAGGCGGCAGCAGGTTGGGGTTCTCAATTTATTCGCTGGGCTGTAACGTGATCTTTGGGCACCGCACTGAGAATACAACGGTGGGAGGGGAACGAACACACTTGGCCCGAGAAGAATTTCTTTAGATGTCCTGAAAAAACCAGGAATGAATGATCCTTAAGGGATCCAGGAATGTGGCTGAGCTGCAGCATTGCAGAAATTCAGCATCCCTGCATCGTTCTCCGGCTCCCTGAGATGGATCTGATCTGTTAAATCATATTACTGAACTGTCAGGAGGTCTTTCCCCCCCTTTCCTACATTTATCAGCAGAAATATTTCCCAACTCAATAAATCCTTTGCATTAAGCTACAAGGAGCTGTTTAGTTTTTATTTAATATTGGAATTTTTTAATGTGTTGTTTGTGCTTCCTGGGCCGGTTTTTTTTGTTGGTGGTGGTTTTTCTTGGTTTTTTTGTGGGGTTTTTTTTTGGTTTTTTTTGGTTTTGTTTTTACTGACTCAGCTCCAAAAGTGCACCCAGAGTTTATTGCTTTGCCTTCCAGCCCTGCAGTGCAATTGTTTCTGTCCTGGAATGTTTGGGAAATCTCTCCCTGCCAGATAAGGACACATCAAAGCCTTAATAGTTTATCTTACAAGGGTATTTTGGAGTCTCTCTAATCTGCTGGCACGATTGCTTATCTTCTGCACTGCCACTTGTTGAGTGAAAGGATAATCTTCCTTTGGGATTAGGATGGGAATTTTAGAGCAAAAAGTGCCCACTGAGAGGAGTTTATTGCTGCTCCTGCTGAAGTTGAGGGAAGTTGCTGGGACCAGATCAGCTGCCAGCATTAACTCCCCAAAAAGAGTCAGGAAAGTAAAATCAACAGAATTTTATAGAGGAAAAAAAGGTTTTCAGCCTTTCTTCCAGAAATGAAGGTACAAGCAGAAAACGAATCAGTTGCAAAATGTTTTCAGGGATTAGTGAGGTGCTCTGGGCTGAGATGTCCTTTAAGGAATTTACAGGACTAAATCAAACCTCCACTCACATATTCAGATTCTTCAACAAAAAGCTGCTTCAAACCAAGCTGTTCTTCAGGGTCCTGTTGTTATTCTGAAATTCAAAAGCCTAGAAATGTAATTTATAAAATTAATAAAAACCAACGAGTGATGTCGAAAAGGGGGCTGGGGCTTTAAAAAACTCAGATTTTCACTTTTCCAATTCAGTTTTGAGAGGTGGCAACAGCTGAACATTTCTAAAATGGACTTAGAGATCCCACTAAATATACATTTTATTCTTTCCTGTCAGTGGTTTCAAGGGTTTGTAACGATGCAGTGGAGCCAAATTCCTTTTTTTAATTTGGATACAGGAAAAAAAAGCCCCACGAGAAAAGCCACTAAAGAACTTTATTCATCCAAATCACCGACTGCTTACACTTTTCAAGCAAGAGATGTCACAAACCCTTTAATAATAACAACAACAGGTTTGTGTTTTGCCCACTAAAATACCCGGCTGCTAAGCACAATTATAAAGACAATCTGTAATTAGATTTGCAATTATACATTTTGTTTAGTGGGAAACAGTGGGAGACAAAGCAGAAAACATGATGGTGACATTAAATGTTACCCAGAAATGCTTTTTCAGCAAAGCTGCCCCAAGGAGGGCTGACAGGAAGGGCTGATTCTCATCAGAGGAAAGAACATTTGTTAGAGTTTGGTTAAACCTCCCGAATCCACTGCAGAATGGGAAAATCCTGCCCGTGGCAAAGCCGCATTGCAAATGTCAGGGAAATGAAGTGTCCCAGCGTGTGAGGAGAGGTGACAGCAGAGCCCAGCGCTGCTCCAGAGCCGTGGAAACAAACACTCACCCAGGATTTATGGCCCTGGCTCCATCCAGGCATCACTTCTGTGTCCTGAGCTGAACCACAGATGGGAACTGGAGGAACTGGAGTTGTCTGTGACCAGAGCTGATCCATCCAGTGCCCCGTCCACCTCACCAGGCTGGGGAGATCAACCCTCCTGCAGCCCTGGTTTGTGCCTGAGGTGTTTGGGTTTTCTGAAATTCCTTTCCCAGGGAATTTTCTATAAACAAGAAAAATGTTTTTGTAAACTGTACTTTTGTTATCCATTCCTTTCCCTAGGAGGGACTTCTTCTTGCTGTCCCTCTGCTCTGACCAATGTGAGTGAAGAGGTTTGTCTTTGTGTCACCAATCCAATTGGTCTGTGTGAAATGGTATAAAAGAGAGACACATCCCAAAAATAAAGGAATCATTTAGTGACTGGCTGGAACAATTGTCTGTGAGCTTTAGCAATGTGTTATTGGCTAATAATTCAATGTATTATTATAGCAATGTGTTATTTAAAACTTTTAAAATGCCCTGTAACAAAGAAATCTCTGGCTTGCTGCTGTGAGCTGTTGCCACCTTTCACTTGTGAGGCTGAGGCTGCAATAAAGGCTCGAGGAACAAAAACCTCCAACCCACTCTGCATTTTACACCTCTGCCTAAAACCTCCCAAAATCCACTGCAAAAAACGGGAAAATCCTGCCTGTGGCAAAACCCCCTTTCCAAATGTAATAACCAAACCCCCCCAGTGCCCTGCAGAGAGGGAGGCGGCCAAGCCCCAGTGAAAATTCATTGAGAGCTGGGTTTTTTCAGCCCTTCAGAAAATCCCAAAGCACACAGGTGATTTCTGGAGCAGCACAGCCGTGCCCAAACATCCTGCAAAAATGCCAGGAGCGGGATTGCTGCCAGGTTTTCCAGCCCTGGAATATCTAAAGGGACAGATAATATTGTTACAGCTGCGATTTAAAATGACTTCTCCCGTTCCCACCTTTTTTTTTTTTGGCCATGGTTGGTTTTGAAAGAGAAGGCTCTGAGCGTATAAATTCACAAGGACTCGCCCTGAATGACCAAAATTTGAATTTCGATTCTCTTAAGTAACCCCTAAGAGTCTTATAATAATGATATTATGTGGTTTTAACAAAATATTTGAGTTTCAGCATATTTTGTGGTGGGTTATGGAGAACGCAGGTTCAGTTTTATAACAATTTCCAACCTTTTTTTGCCTCAGTGCTTTTTTGCCACCCAAACTCGCTTGTCATTAATATTCATATAACATTTAAACTGCTTTGTAAACCGCTGATTGGAAAAATGCGAGCATGGAGTGAGATAGATGCGTCTGGCCACAAATAATGACAGAGTGAAATTTGAATTAATGTAACATTTAAATACCAGTGAGGAAAGAGGCGCTGCTGACAGGACTCATTAACGTTGGGCAGGGCAGGTTTCTCAGGCTGGCTTTGTCGGTTTAATTTATGAATTTGTGAGCGAATATTTTGTATTTTTTTGTACATTTATTTTGTGTATTTATGGCTGTGCCTCTCTCTGCTGCTGCGTGTGTCCCCCCAGGCAGGACAAGGATGAGTCCCCAGGGCCAGGTGGGCAAAGTCACCCGTGTTAATGAGCCCCCGTTTGAAATAATTCACACGAGAGATGCAATTTGCAATATTTTCTGTGTCAATTGCATGGAAATCAAGGATAATTGGGCGCCGAGTGGTTCTGCTGGACAGGAAGGGGAAAGAAATAAGGGCTGCACATCCCACCCACTCCAGGAGAATGTTCAGTTCATGGCGGCTTTGTTGGGAAACTTTGGGTGATAATAAAAAAATAACGTGATTGAGATATTCTACAGTCAGATCCCCTGAGTTTGTGCACTGACACAACATTAAAATAAACTCTGGCAAAATTTCGGTTTCCTGCACCTCCTGCGAGGGGAGGAAGGCAAAATCCACCCTTCCCACCTTCCCATTGGGACAGCTTTGGCTTTTCCTGCCTGCAGTCCTGGGCAATGCTCTTTGTTTCCCAAACCGTTCCTTTTATCCAGGTGCCCAAACGCTCCTGTGAATTTGACCCTGCCCAAGGAAACGGCAAAATCCATCCCCCAAATCTACTGCTCCTGAGGCAGCACTAAATAACAAACTGCCTGTGAATTGACACTCTCTGATGTCTTTTCCAAATGCCATCTGCAAGGGCTATAATTAGAATATCTCCTTTTCCCCAACTCATTTAGCAGCAATAAAAAGATCAAAAAAAAAACCCCACCAAAACTCCAAGCATAAATTTTCTGTAGAAGTCGTGCAGCAGTAAATGCTTAGAGCTGCGCTGAGGCAGGAGCAGGATTTGCCTCGCAGCTATTTTGTTAACACGGACATCAAATTAGCTCGATGTCAGCTCAGGAACGAGTCTTTAGGGCAGGACAGTAGGTAAGAAATCCCACTGGAATCAGCTGGTATTGGAATATCTTTAAATGTGTGCGTTGAAGTCTAATTTAGAAGCAGCTCCAGGTTATCCAGGTAGGAATTCTTGGCTCCTCCCCCTGGGTGGAGCATCTTCCAATGGGATGATGTAATTTTATCAGCCATGTGTTGTTGTAGGGCATGAAACAAAGATGAGAGACTCCAAACATTTCAGAAGGCAAAGAGCACAGAGAAAAGGCTTTTATTGTCTAATTCTTCCTACCTTTTATCAGGTGTTCCCACACAGACTGAACATGGTTGGTGAACAGGAACGACACCTCTCTGATCCCATGGGTTAAACCAGAGAAACAGCAAAACACCACCTGGAGAAAGATTGTTCTGAGAAAGGAGAGTTGTTTGCCAAGATTGTTTGGAGAAGAAGCTTTCTTGAGGAATTTTTCCTTGGGAAAACATTAGCAGCTGCCAGCAGGCTGAAACCTCTCAGAGTCACAGCCCTGCAGTGAGCCTCGATGGCCCATGAACTGCAGATCTCCCCTGGAGGGAGGATGGGTCCTGGAAGGGATAAAGAACAGGGCCCCAGCTGGTTTGAACAGCTGGTAACAAACTGCTGGTTGCATCTTGCATTGCAACCTCAGACACTCCGGGACCCCATTTCATCCCCCAGCTCCCTCTGCAGGTGCAGGGACATCCCTGGGTGTAGCCCTGGTTCGTGCCTGAGATGTTTATGTTTCCTGAAATTCCTTTCCCAGGGAATTTTCTGTAAACAGGAGAAATGTTTTTGTAACTGTAACTTTGTTTTTCATTCCTTTCCCCAGGAGGGACTTCTTGATGTCCCTCTGCCCTGACCAATGTGAGTGAAGAGGTTTGTCTCTGTGTCACCAATCCAATTGGTCTGTGTAGAACGGTATAAAAGGGAGACACATCCCATAAATAAAGGAGCCATTTTCAACCTTCTGAATCTCAGAGTCTGTGTCGTTGTGGTGTAAAACAGCATCACCTGGGTGTGTGCAGGACAGCAGGGATGAAAATGTGTTGCAATTCTGGGAACTTAGATTTTAAGATTTTGATATATGGTAATAAATGTGGGGCAAGATGGAGACTTTAGAGTGGAGCCTAGTTGTTTTGGTTTTTTTTTCACCTTCTTCTTTCTTCTTTGTGGGTTTGGGAGGTTTTCTGTGACTGGTTAGTAAAGTCCGCATTGCAGCCTTCAAGCGGTTAGTTATTGGGTTTAAAGGAAAAATAATTTAGGTGACATTTCACAACTGGACAGATTGCCCTTGAAAAGACCTTGTAGAGATAGAGAGGTGCTCCATTTCACCCTCATTCCCTTCCCTGCTTGTTAGAGCTCACGACCAATATAGACAAGAATTAATAAACACCGAGTGACTCCCGTGTGTTAATCCCAGCCCTGACACAAAGAAGAAAAAAAGATTTGAAACCCAACAAAAAAGTGCTCAAATGCCTGTAACTGTCACCAAAACACCAAGAGAAACAGATAAACGTTGGATTTCTCACTGCTCCCCTTGGCTGGCACATTCACCCAGCACATATCAATTCCCACCTCAGCATTCCCTGTGTTGGCAGGAATTTTGTGAGGGACAAAAATATTCCGACCAGCGCGGAGCTTCCAGTGGAATGATGCGTTTCCCCCACGCCCCCTTTCCCTCTCCCTGCCTCTCTCCAGCCTGCTCCACACGAAGCAGAATTGTTGGGATGGATCCTGCCACGGCAGCGCTGTGCACACCGACATGGCAGCCCGGTTAATCAATTATTTATTGTCATTAAATATTGATTATCCATGATTCCTGCTGGCAGGCGCTTCCCTGCTGGCTGCACCACCAGCTCTGTGCCTTTTTTTTTTGTGTTTTGTTTTTGTTTTTTTTTAATAAGTTAAATGTTCAGTCTCATGAATTTTCATGTTTTGGCACTGGCTGACATCTGCAGAGTAATCCTGCCTGCGCATTTCCCTAACGCAATTTTCTACCTGATGGGTTTAAAAATCCCTGGAGGGAATGAAGATGTTTTAACCAAGGGTCTTGCCCTCGCTTCACCCTGAATGCTGGAATTTATGCCCAGCTTTGGGGATGTCTCCTAAATTCTGTGACCCAACAAACCACTGCTCAGCCTGAAGCCTGACAGAGCTGGAGATTTCCTCAGCCTTAGGAGCAGACTGTGGAAAGAAATCTGGACAGGAGGAGATGGAACAGCAGGGAAAAGTACCTGAGAAATCTTCGTTTCAGCAGAATTCATTCACTCACAATTAATTAGCACCACGACACGTAAGTGGGGAAAGGAATTTCTGAGCAGTTTTATGCTGAAGATCCAGCATTTGCACCAGAGGAGAACAAGCCAGAGTTATGAGGCAAAATTAATCAAATCTCTGAATTCTGAAAGGAATAAATTTGGGATAAACTCTTTTTGGGGTTTTTTTTGTCATTTTCCAAAATTAAATGATCCAAGGCAGCGCCTTGCAAAAGGAGAATAAGGAATTTCTAAGTCTGCTGTAACATGAGAAAAACCCATCAATTTTTATGAAGAATTAGTCTCTTATTTCACTCATTATCTGTTGGATCTCCTCACGGATAAAACTCATCCAAATTCGCAATTCCCACAGCAAAAATCAGGAGGAAATGTCAAAAATGTACCTCACACCACAACGGAATTAGACACTGGAATGCTCAAAACCTTTCCAAACCTTTCCATGGAGATCTTGCAGATGAAATATCACATTCCAGTAACCTCCGAGCACTGGAAGCAGTCTGCACACTCCCCGGTGATGTTGTCATCTCCAAACTCCTCTGGAAAATCAAAACAAAAGCAAAAAAAAAAGTCAGAATCCCGACCTTACGGAGGCAAAATGGTTGGGAAGCATTTCATCAAAAAATATTGACGTGTGTCATAGATTTCCAGAAAATCATTTCAGGGTGAGATCAAACGAGAAACTTGTTTTTTAAATTTTTTTTTTTAATCAGGAAATGCTTGACTAGTCCCAGGAAATAACTTCCATGGTAAATATTGCTTCCTGAAAATGAACAGGTTTTTATCCTTTAATTTGGGAAGCCCCAAATGTTTGGAGATGTTTGGCAGGTTTCAGCTGTGATGAAATAATATCCTGAAATTCTTTTCCTTTCGATGCCAATATTAGTGCCAACGTTCCTATTAGAAATGACAATTTCTTGGGAAGAGCCAATGGTCTCGTGCTGCAGGCCAATGAGATGAATGGAACCTCCTTTTCAAACGTCAGGATGGCATTTTGGGGAAAAGTGAGTTAAAATTTGCGTTTGCAGGGGGCTAAAAAAGCAACGAGCTCAGTTTTGATGAGATTAAAACACAACAATAATCCACTTAAATTATTAACGACAGGCCCCTGCTTCAAAGTGACCCTTGGCTCTTCACTTCCCGAGAAATAACAGAATAATGTTGGCATTAACAGGAAAAGGATCTCAGTGGCAGCTTATTGAAGAGGCTTTTGACAGTTTGGAATGTGGATGAGGATAAACACGGCGCTGCATTTCCTTGCGGCGAGGGCTAATGGTCCAGGGAAAGGAAAGGATTCCTGCCAAACCAGCCAGGGCGACATTTACAGATTAAAAA
>VZDJ01000175.1:9614181-9629524 GCA_008694505.1 Cyanoderma ruficeps | reverse complement strand
ATATATATATATATGTATATATATTACATATAGGTGTGTGTGTATATATTATTTTCCTCTCTCCCGTCGGGAGCCGGGGATGCTGCGCTGCCTCCACCTCCCGTCCCTGCCCTTGGCTCCGGGCGGGACCCGGGGCTGGCGGGGGCTGTGCCCCGGGGCTGGCGGGGGCTGTGCCCCGGGGCTGGCGGGGGCTGTGCCCCGGGGCTGGGGCTCCGGGGGGGCTCCGGGCAGGGCTGAGCCGAGCGCTGGGAGCGCTCCGGAGCCGCTCCGGTGCCGCGGGTGCTGCTGCCGGTCAGGCTGCGGGGTCCTGCGTGGGGCAGGTGAAGCTTTGCGGTGTCGCCGGGGCTTTCGGAGTGCCTTGAGTTGAGCGAAATGAAAATCCACGCTGCCCCCTTTAGCTGGTGGTTTATTACGAAGGTTATTTTGGGGTTGTTTTGCTGGCCCGGCGTGTTCCCGGTTCCGGCTGTGGGCGCTGGATGTGCCGGGAGTGGCAGGGCAGTTCCCGCAGTGCCTGGGCTGGAATGAGCTCTGGAATTCCAGGGCTGTGTCTCCAGTGCAGGGGCTCCCCTGACCCCTCAGGGGATGGGACTGGGGAGCTCCGTGTCCCTGAGCGAGTCCGGCTCAGGGGGAGGCACCCGGAGCGAGGCTTTGTGTAAATAAAACCTTTTCATTGGTGTGTCTGCCTCTCGGGAGAGAAAAGGAACTGATTGTTTGTGTTTATTAAAAACTGACGGGTTGGCAATTCCGAATTTGTTCGTTTCGGGGGAGTGTCTGTGGTCCTCTGAAAGCTTTTGCTGCCTCACTGCAATTACAGTTCCCTTCCCTTGCTGCACCCGTGGGCAATGACTTCTCCACACTTTTGGGAACTTGAGCCTCCCTGGCTGCTTTGGGAACAGGGAAACATTGAAAACTCTTCCACCGGGCTGGATTTCTCATCCCTGCACTGGCAGGCACAGTTCATTGTGTAAATCCATGAGGTTCTGTGACATTTTGAGGGGATGTCACCCGGGGAGCACTCGTAGTAAATTCGGCACAATTGGTGTGTCGTGATTCAGTCTGATTACTGAATGTGTATCAATGTTCAGTTTGCTCTGGCATAAAGGATGAGTTAAATTAAACTATGATACATTTTTCCATGCTGTGCCAGTGAAGCTCAATGAATAAGGTTTCTCTAAGTCCACAGGAGTTGTAAATGCTGTCGGTGCTGGTGCCTTGCCTTTGGCAAAGCTTTTCCAGGCCACTCGGAGGGTGCTGCTGGTGAGGAAATGTTGGATGCCCTCTTAGGAGATGTGCATGTGACAGCTGAGTGCAAAAATAGAGAAAGGAGAAGGACACCGAGCCCGTGGAAATGGAACAAACGCGAAATGTTTCCTTGGAAGAGACAGTTTGGGTTTTTGCTCCAATTCCAAAGGTTTGTATCGTTGTCAGTGGCTGGGAAGTGCAGAAGGGGTGATGCAAAAAAATAAAACAAAACAAAAAAAAGCTTTTGAGAAGGAGCCCAGGCTGGGTCCCAGAGAGGTGCCAGGGCTGAGGACAAGCCCTGAGCTGCCCCCAGCTCTGATTTTTGTGTCCTGGCAGCATTCCCCAGCTGGGGAGGGACCCTGGGAGGTGCTGGCATCTGGCTGCCCCTGCTTTGGGTCTGGTGCTGCAGCTGTGACCTGGTCAAACCCTGATCCGTTTGTTGGGAATGCCCAGCCTGACCAGCAGCAAAGCTTTTCCCTCCTGGTCCTTTCCAGCTTGGGAAGTGTTGGCCCACGCCTCGAGAGCAGATGTGGCTGCAGATTCTTCTTGTGGCGTTTTCTGTAAGCTGCTTACGGCCCGGAGCCCCGGTTTGCAGCAGAAATGGGTAATTATGGTCAGTGTGAGCTCTCCAAAGCAGGGCTGGAGCCTGTCCCTGCTCCTTGGTGCACCTTCCTCCTGGCTGCAGGTGTGATGTGACACCTGGAGCAGGAGACTGAATTCAGCCACACTCCGTGGCTGGTGTGAGCCTGGCTCCTTCACAGGGTGAAGGGTTTGTGCCAACAGGTCGTTTTCGTGCTGGGGAGGGCTGTGGGACCCCCAGAAGCTGCAGGTGGGAAGGGAAAAAAAAACAACAAACTTTAGAGTATAAAAACCATCAACCTTCAGAGAACTTTCCCATGCTGTGAACACATCAGGAAGGGCTGCTCCAGCCCCGGGTAGGATTGCAGTTTAACCGAGAGGGATCTCAGCGCTCCCTGTGTGGCAGGATGTGAGTGGGAGTCGCTGAGATCCATTCCCATGTTCTGGTGGCACAGCTGTAATCACAGCTTTGTCTCTCCAGGCTGAATGCAGCTCCTGCCTTTGACTCTCTCCTGTCAGTGCCGTGGCAATTCCATCTCCAAGGGAACTGGGAGCAGAGCTTGGAGCCACAAATTACCTCGAGGAATGACTTTCCTGAGTAACTGGGATGCAGGTGCCGCGTTTGGAATGAGAGGGGTGCAGAGAAGCAGCTTGCTCAAACCCAAACCTCCTTCAAAAGGAACGTGGCAGCTCTGGAAGGCCCCACTTTGTCAATCCAAAATTGAATTTAGGCTAATTAGTTTTGCACCCTTTCCTGCGCTGGGAAAACGTGCGGGTTTAATTGAATATTATTTAATAGAATAGTTCCCATAGCAACATTTGTATCTCGTGTGTCTTCTGCAGAGCCAAATATATTCAGGAGAAAGCTCACTCTTCCCGAATATATCCAGGAGAAAGCTCACTCTTCCCAACTTTCCCCGTCCTTATAAGGGAGGAAAAGAATTCCCTCAGCCAATGGTGTGGGTCTGGGGTGTCATTAGCAGTGACACCCTCTGTGCTGCAAAACTGCTGACAGGGCACAAGCACAACCTCACAGAGTTCCTGAAACCAGGGGAAAAAAAATAAAATCAGCTTTGCTTTGGGAGGAGGGATTCTGCCCCAGACCACCAGGACCTGTGTTTTGGGGTGGAGGACACTCGGTGCTCGTGCAGCCGCCTCTCAGCTGATTGAGGGATTGATATCTGTGGATGAAGCTGTTGCTTTGTGGCCTCTCTCTGTCTGAAAAGTCATTTTTGTGCTCCTTATTTTCAAACTGTGCCTCATTCTGTGGCACAGGCGTGACCTTTCCGAGGGGGAGTGCATCACAAAGATGTTTCCCTGATGGAAAACCCCGTTCTTGTCTTTCCTTTTTTGGGCTGGGTGCATGTGAACACACCTGAGCTTTCTTTTTAGGTTGGGCTGGCTCAATTAAAAATGCCAATTAAAGTCAAAACAGGAGCAAGTCTTTGGAGTGGAGGGGTTTGTAGAACTGGTGAGCACGAAGAGCTGTGCAAGGGAAAAGGCAGCTGAGGCTTTGTGGAGGGTGGGAGGCTCCCAGAGGTGTGGGAGCTGCTCCAGTCTGTCTTGGTTTGGGAAGACAGGTGTCTGCCAGGGAAAGCCGGAGCTTCCCTTGGAATGGAGAATGTAAAACCCCCTCCCTCTAAATTATTACAATTTTGCAATTAAGAGGCTTTTGGGCAATGACATGGGAACAGGAATAACAGTTCTTTACTGGGAATATTAAAAATACAAATGTAGTAGTACAAAAAAACGAAAAACCAAAAATCAAGGGGGGTTGTTTGACCCTGTTGGTTCAGGGTGTTGGTGTCAGCCCAGCCCAGCCCTCCTGCAGGGACAGATGTGGTTCTGTGGGAGCAGAGATGATCCTGGAGAAGGGTCCAGTGGTGCTGGGATGGGGCTGGGCTCCCTCTGGCAATCCAGTGCAGACAGGCTGTGCTGCTGTTCTGAATCCCAGCTTTGATCCAGGTGGGAATGCTGGGCTCCTCCCCCTGGGCGGAGCCTCTCCCCGTGGGATGATGGAATTGTCTCAGCCCTGCAGTGAGCCTGGATGGCCCATGGACAGCAGATCTCCCCTGGAGGGAGGATGGGTCCTGGAAGGGATAAAGAACACGGCCCCACCTGGTTTAACAGAACACACCCACCCCTAGTTATGAGAGTTATGAGATAAAGAAAACCCCTCTTTAACAGGTTTCAACAGCTGGGAATAGAATACATCTTGCATTTACAAACCACAAATTGTCTCACACTTGGGTCTCACTCCCTGCTGAGGCTGAGCTTCCCCTTCCTGCCTCCACCCCTGGACTCCTGTGGGAGATGTTCCCTGCTGGGACTGCAGCAGTGGAATTGTTCCCTCTTTAGTGTGACCCTCCTTGAGGACAGCAATGGGATCTGTGTGGGTCAGGTTTCTGTGCTTGATGGGCCTGACTGGCCCAAAACATCCTCCTTGCATCAGGGGGAAGGAATGTGGGGTCAGGGGTGTGGAACGCTGGATCAGGGCGCTCCTGGCCAGCCCCTGCGAGGGATCTGTAGGAATTCAGTCTTCAGCCTGTGACAGGAGGGAGCTGAGGCTGCCACAGCTTTGCAGCCAGCTGTTTGCTCCTGGGAAATGCTGGAGTGGTGTCAGCAGCGCTCAAATATTTCTGGATTGATTAAAAAACTCGGTGAAAAAAAAAATACCAACCCAGTTCTTAGTTTTCTGGGTTGCCTGCTTTGCTTTGATGAGTGATTTGCTGGCAATATTAAACTTCCACCTAAAAGGGGGAGGATGTAAAGCCTTGGTGGGTTTATTTGAGTGTTGGGCGAGGAGTTTCCTGTTGTACAGTGGCCACGTGCAAGACTGAGCTGGGAGAATCCAGCAGCTTCGTCCTGTGGGTTGTTCCTCGGGGAGCAGAGCATCAGTTGCACACCCTCATTTCAGATGGGAAAACTTCTTAGAAACTCGGAGAAACTCCTGCATGAAGCTCAGGACCTGTCCACTCCAGCAGGAACGTTTGGACTGCGGAAAGCTGCAGAGACATTCGAGCTCTCAGGGTTTTGCTGCGCTGGGTTTTAATTAAACCGAGTCCTGTGGCAGCTTCATTGAGGAGACTGGTGCTGCACGTTGCCAGTGACATGTACTTTGACAAGTTCTGCACAGCTCTGCTTCTGTGAAACCCTGTGGGAGGAGAGGTGGGGTGGGGGAGAGACAATCTGCGGGACTGGAACCATATGGTGGGAGAGATTTGGTGCTTGAATACATGTGCCAGCAAGTTAATGTGGGGATTTGAGAGCCTGAGCTGCGAAAACTGGGAAGAAGAATGATGTAAGGCTGGGGGAAGGGGGGGAGGAGAAGGGAAAAGTTGTCTGCCTCTCCACTTGAGGCAGCTTTATTAATAAAACTCCGTTCACCTATGCAGCTCCTTTCGGTCTGGAAGTCGGAGCCGGGGAAAAAAAAACTGAACAGATTTCTCAGGCGCCAAGTTCAACCTGCAGGATATTAAGCCCACTGGAAATTCGGAGCTCTGGCGAGCTGCTAGATAAGGTGTCAGAATGTATTCACAGATATTAAAGATTCCTTATTGCTTGGAGCTTGTCAGTGGCAGCAGGGATGGGATCCAGAAGGTTCCTTGGGAGAGTTGGGGCGTTTTCCCTGAGCTGGTGAGGGGAGGGATCCCCAAAAATGCCAGACAAGCTCGAGCAGCTCCCTCTGGGCACTGAGGCAAGACCCTTGGGGGATCTGTGTGGCACAGAGTTCATGGGGTGAGAGTCCAGGTCAGAGTCTTTATGGGGTCAGTGTCTTTATGGGGTCAGTGTCTTTATGGGGTCAGCCCTGGGGTTGGAGAAGGGTTTGCCATCTGGGTGCTGTCACCTCGTGTCACCCCTGGCCTGGGGGATCAGGGTGCTCAGCCTGGCTCTGGAGGAGGGAAAAGGAAGTTTTGCGGTTCCCGTGGGGGAATTATATTTTGTTTCTTTGAGCGTTTGACTTGTGGGAATAGCATGAAGAGACGAGGGTCTTAATTTTTCCCCAGAGAACCTCACCAAAATCCAAAGAGGACAAATCTCAGAACTGTTTTTATCTTATTCCTGTTTTTTTTTATTTTTTTATTCTTGTTTTTCCCCAAACAGACTCTACAGACCATGATTTGCAGTATGAAACTCTTGTTTTGATGCTGGCCCATTTCAGGAGGAGGAATGGCTTTTTTTGTGCTTTCCAGCCTGTTTTCAGATAAATTACCTTCTGTGCTCTCCTTTGGAAGATGGGCTTGGTTTGTGAAGCAAAACAATCAATTCCAAATGTTTTCATGGACTGAACTGACTCCTAAACAAATTCCTCTTACCCAATTTGCTCTCTTCTTCTAAAGATGTTTTATTGTGGCAGGTTTAAAGCAGATCTGACCCTTTTCCCTTTATCCCAAACACTTCCCTGCCCTGATCCTGGTTCTCCCTCCCCTATTTGCTCTTCCTTTGGTAGAAAAATCTGAGATTCCCGGAGGTGACAGCACCAGCCCCTAAGGCTGTGTCAGGGGTGATGGTACGGGCAGCCAAAGACAAAGGAAACCGAATTACAAACGGGTGAAATCGACTCTTGGGTGACTCTGGTGCCTTTTCACCATCAGTTCCTTTCCCAGTGGGAAATCCTCCCGCTGCTGCGCTCGGGCATTGCCCCGGAGTGAGATCCGGGATAAATAACATTTCACAGCGCCCGTGGAAACACTTGAAAGAAAGTAACAGATGCAAGTGCTGCTCCCGGGACTGACATCTTAATTTGAGCCTGACATCTTAATTTGGTGTTTGTGTAGCTCCAGGAATGCCGTGGAAGATGATGGACTGTTCCATTATCTTTTTGTCTGACTTCATCAAGTGCTGTCAGAAACACCAGTGAGAGTTCAGGCTGTTGAAATGAATATTGGTGGGGTTTGTTGTGGGTTTTTTTTGTTTGTTTTTTGTTTTACTGATAATAACGTCGCTTGTTTCAATTCAGAAGATCAATGGGGTAAAAGGAGTGGTGTTTCCCCTCAGTTAAATTGTCCCTTTACTTGCCGAGCTGATGTTTGTCTGGGGAACCATCCGTGAATTCCCTGTGTTTGGCAAAGGAAAATTCCCCGTGAATGTCCCTGGGAAGGTGAGGGGGGATGTTTGCTGATATTGTGAATTAACTCATCCCATTGAGGGGCAGACTCCTGGCACAAGTGGCTGTTCCTATCCCCTGTTCAATGGGGCAGTGGAAAGCTTTTACAGACATTTTTAATGCAGTTTTCTCCAGTTTGGATCTTTCTAAATGTGAATGAACTCCTGAATTCTTTAATTGCACAGCTGGGACGTGAGACACTCACACCGGCTGGGTTTGTCCATTTGAGCTGATGTGGAGAGCAGCCTGGAAAGGGACAGGACTGCAGGAGATGGGGGAAAAGGGGAATTCTAGCAGGGAAATGTTGGCTCTGGAATTCTCGTTTTATTCACAGTTTCTTTTAGTCAGTGTTGCTCCACTCCCCTAACTCACAGTGAAAAAAAAAAAAAAAAAGAACAGAACAACCAAATAAAAAGGATCTTCGTGTCCTGAGGGGCCCAGAGCTGGACAAAACACTCCAGATGTGCTGGTCAGGGTGGTCAGAGGGGCAGGACCACTCCAGATGTGCTGGGGAGAGGGGCAGGACCACTCCAGANGGGATGTTTGCAGGGCATTTGTCACCTGGGTTCCAAGCAGCTCCTACCAAGGGTCATTACCCGGGTTTTGCCGGTTTTTATCCTGTTTTCAGGCACGGCTGAGCTGCTCAAGGATGGAGGAGCTGCTTCCCCCCGTGGCTGGCTTTGGATGCTGGAAAATTTGCTCTGCTGACAGGAAGGCTTCACTCGTGTGCAACCTCTGCCCTTTTTTTAAATTTTTTTTTTTGGTGTAATCTTAAAATTCCGAGTCCAGCTGTGAAATACAACAGGTCCAGCTGTGAAATGCAGCTCCTGCAAATGACTCTGTGCTGTGGGCGGGGGAAAAGCTGAGCTTTGAGCCAGCCCAAGCGCGGAGCAGGTCCCAGCTGTGCCCCGGCTTTAGTGTCCTTGTCAGGGCTGGGGGTGACTCTCACCCGGAGCAGCCTCTGTTCTAATTAGCGAGCTGTGTTAATGAGCTGTAGCAATGCCCCCACAGCCCGGGGAATGGCAGTGACCCAGCCGGATGCTCTGTGGCACGCAGGAATCATTCCAGACCCCGGGTCGCTATCACTCCCTAACCCCGCACGCTGCTGATTCCCGGGATTGCGCCACGGCAGGGCAGCTCATCCAGCTGCAAATCCAGCTGTGCCAGCACCAGCTGTGCCTGCACAGAGCCCAGCTTTAGCCTCCACTGAAGCCTTTCCTGTTTTTCCTCTGCAGTCCCAGGCTGGTCCTCTCCTCTCCAGTGTCAGGCCCAGCATTAACTGTGCCCGTGCACAAAGCTGAGCAGATGTTCAAGGAGCCAAATCTGATTTTTAGCTCCAGCCTGGCTGGGTTTTTTTCAGCTCTCACTGGCAGGGGAGGGTTTCTGCTGTAAATTCTTCTTGGCTTTTAGAAGTTTTTTAGCCAACAGGCCGATGGTAAAAGCTTACAAGGGTCTCCTTAAACCAATCACTAAACCCTGCACGTGCACCTTACAGCATACAAGAGTTACTTGTTCTGTATTTTTTTTTTTTTTGCAGTTCAGAAACTTTCTATGCTCCAAATATTTCAAGGCCTAAAATTCAGGTCTGTTTCAAACCTCTCTCTGTGTGAGTTTATTGCAAGGCTGTGAGAATCCTCTCTGGGGAGATCCTGGGTGAGCTCTTGTGCTGCCTGTGCTGAGATCACAGAATCACCAGGCTGGGGGAGACCTCCAAGATCATCAAGTCCAACCCATGCCCTTGTTATAAATATGGTGAGCCAAATCAGAATTAAAAAAAAAAAGGATAAATTTTATTTTCTCGCTAAATGCGAATTGAAGTACAGAAAAGAAATAAAAACACAACAAAAACAACCCCAATGCAATGAAACAGCCAAAATTCCAAGCCACAATAAGGATTAGATTTTTCTGAATCTGGGAAAGGAATACAGGACTGGCTGGTACCAAGTCCAGTCATTGGCTCCAACGTCCTGCTCTTGGGGTCCAGTTTTTATACTTTTTATTTCCCTCCAGGCAGGGTTTTCCTTTGCCTGCGGTTGGATTATGAGATTCATGGATCCTTTTTGGATTCAAACTCCTTCCTGAGTGGAATCAGAATGGTGTCTGCGGGTTAACTGTAAATCATACTGACATTTAGAGTGAGGTCCCTTCCCCAGACAGAAGGATGGCTGTTGGGGGCCTGAGTTGTCTCAGAGCTGATAGTTGGGTGATTTGGCAGCTGGTTGCCTGTGTAAACAGCTCCCTGCTGGAAGGACCTTGGACCTGGAATTCCAGCCCAACCAAATTCCAACAAAACACTCCAATCATTTTCCATCTGCACCCTGCAGGGTGTGAGCTTCCTACCAGTCCTGGGTAAAGGGACAGCATCGTTTTCCTATAAAAGACAAAATAAAGAGAGACAAATTTCAGAAAAGACTGAGGAATTTCTCGAGCACTGTGCTGTGCCTTTACTGCTTTATCTCTTTCTAGAGGTTACCAGAGTGACAAAAGGCAAATTCCTGGCAATATCCCGGGCTCCTGGAAGGCATCCCAAGCTGCGTGAGGGAACTTGCATCTCCTGCTTGGAAAAAAAAAAAGACAAAACCTGTGTTTATTTGACAGCAGGTTCAGTGTCCCTGTAAATGCTGCTGGTTGGAATTCTTTGTTTTAGGGCAAAGTGCAGAAAAACACAGCAGAGGAACAAACCAGGGCAGCTCCCCCTGAAGGTTCTCTGGTGCTCGGAGGAGAAATCGGCCAGATGAGATTTTGTGCTGCTGTTTGTGGCCTCTGGGCCCCTCTGAAATAACAAACAAGGCCTGGATCGTTTGTTCCAGCAGTAAAATCTCTCTGCTTCCCTGCAGCGTGGTGAAAGCCGCTTATTTTAGTTCTTAAAACAGCCATTTGAACCCCTCCCCGCCTCAAGATCTGAAAAATAACCTTCCCTCCCCTCCAATTTCTCAATATTTGGCTATTTTCAGATTTTTTTTTTTTTTTAAGATTGGTTCCTGAACAAAAATAACGAGGGTCGGGGCAAAGCGCCGCGTATTTTAACTTCTAAATTGAAATCTTTTGTTCCTCAGCCTGTGGGATATTCTATTCCGTGCTTGCTGGGTGGAATGGTTTGTGTTTGATAGATGAAGGAAGAGAATTTTGGGCACTTGGAAATGGAGGCCTTGGTGAATTAGTGCTCAGCTGAGGAGGTGAGGGCTGCCAGGTCTCCCTCCCACCCTCATCCCCAGGGTTCAGCAACCCCTGGTTTCGATTTCCCTCTCAAACCCCAAAGCTGAGAAAATCAGAATTTTTTTTGGTTTTTTCCACTTTCCCTGAAAGCCAGGCCGAGTAGCCGAAAAAGCTGGAAACTAATCCTGAAAAAAAAAAAGGAAAAAAATTCAGTTTCAGTTGGATTTTTCGGTAACCTGGCCATGATGCTCCTGCAGCCACGTTGAGTGTGAGGGTCCACGTGTGAGATGGGAAAAATGGTAAAGCTGGGGGGGAAAAAATGATAAACCTGGGAGAAACAGCTAAAAACTGGTGGAAAAAAGCACAGCCAGTCAGTTAACAACCTTTTTTTTGGGTTCAGCAAAGGAGTTACAGCTGCTTTTCCTGGATATAAAAACTTTTTTGGCCCATCAGGGGTCAGAGGATGGAGCTGTTTCTCTGTTGGGGCAGTGAGATGTTGTGATCACTGGATTCGTGCCCTGAACGACTTGCTGACGGCCCGTCTGATTATATATATTATTTTTTTTTTCTTTTTGTTGTTTGTTGTTTTGCTTTTGAAATCCCGCTGGTTTCCGTGGCGGTTTGGATTTCTTTCGAAGCCAGCGGGTGTTGGTTTGGAGCTGCTGACGGAGTGTGGGCTGTGAGCAGTTGGCAAGGCTGGGGAGGCTCGGCGGGCAGCGCCAGCTCAGCCCAGAGCTCCGAGTGCAGCAGCACCAGGAAACTCAGGGAGGGCTGCGAGGATTGCAGGGAAGGCTGGCAGGAAAAGTGGCTTTAAAACCGCCGAGTTTGCCCCTAAGGACTGGGATTTAAATTCAGTTAGACCCTGGGAGCAAAGTGACAGGATGGGCCTGGGTTGTACGGATTAAATAATCTGCTTTTTTTTCATCGTCAGTAATTCTGTTCCTTCTCCCTCGTGTTCACAAAACACACAGAGGTTCACCCCACACATGAGAATTCCTGGCTGCATCCAAAGGATTCCTGTGTGTGTAAGAACTTCCAGCTCCGTGTGAAACACTGCGTTTATTTTATTATATTTATTTTATCGTAACTCTGCCAATTATTGATGCAAATCTGTTGGTTTTTCCGTCGTGTCAGTGCAATATGTGAGCAGCACCTTGGGTGATGGACATGAAATCCAAGAGGGATCTAAATGAGGCTGGAATTTCTTCTCTCCTTTGATGAAATTCTATGGATCAGCTCCTATTTACAGGTTTTTAACCCACCACCTATTTATAATAAGTCAGGCCCAGAAATAAGTCAAATTTCATCAGGAAACTTCCAGAAGTAATGAGGTTTTCGTGTTGTTGTTGTGTGAGCTGCACAGTGTGTGGAAGAACTTCCAGCTCCGTGTGAAACATTTATTTTATTGTATTTATTTTATTATAACTCTGCCAATTATCGATGCAAATCTGTAATTGGAATAATGCCCAAATATTGCATTTACATCATGTCAGTGCAATATATGAGCAGCACCTTGGGTGATGGACGTGAAATCCAAGAGGGATCTAAAAGAGGCTGGAATTTCTTTTATTCTTTGATGAAATTTCATATTTACACGTGTTTAACCCACCAGGTAATTCTAATAAGTCAAGCCCAGAAATAATTCCAATTTCTGGATGGAGCTCCCCAGCAGCCTGGGCTTAGGTCACGTCTAAACTCCTGAGAGCCCAAGGCTGAGTTGGGGTTTAACTTCTCTGTGATTTTTGGGGAGATTCGGACCAGAGGAGATGCCAAGTTTGTCCTTTTGTGTCCCCAGATTTACCAGAGGTGCTGGCTGGTGTTCAAAAAGGCCTCCAGCAAAGGGCCCAAGAGGCTGGAGAAGTTCTCAGATGAACGAGCTGCTTACTTCAGGTGCTACCACAAGGTAAGGAAGGAGGTTTTCCCAAACTTCTGTGACCTGATTAATATCAACAATAAAATCTTATCAGGTAAATAACAGAAATGGTATTTTTAAATAATATTTACCTATTTAAAATAATTATTATTTCAAATAATATTATTTATTTTAAATATTTGCATTATTTATTTAAAATATTGTTTATTATTCAGGATATTGTTTATTTATTATATTATTTATACTATTTTTATATAACACATAATATACACAAAATATAATATATAATGTATTGTATATTGTACATCATACTTTNTATATAGTATATACAATATAATATATATTGTATAATATATATTTATATATATTAACAATATAACTATAACTATAATAAAACTTTTGTGCATTACTTGGTCTGAAAATCGAAAATTTTTTTTAACTCTTTATGTTCTAAACCTTTGTGTGTGCTTTCATTCAGTGAAGTAGAACGAAAACTAAACGGTTTTTTTTAGCAAACATCTCACTAAGCAAGTGGAAAACGATTTTCTTGTGAGAGCATTTGGCCTTTCCTCTCCTCAGCCCTTTAAAATCCCATCTGGAATTGGCTCCTGCTCTTGGAATAGTTACAGGAACAGCCATCCCAGGGAAGGTGGGAATCCCAAAAGCATTTGCCAATCCTGTGGACAGGACCTCAAAGTCCACCCTGGGGACACCTTCCCCTGTCCCTGCTGCTCCAAGCCGGGCCTGGGACACTTCCAGGGATGTCTGTGGCTGATGAAAAGTGAGAAAAAAACCTGATTTTCTGGGCTTCATTTGGATTTGGAGAACATTCTCAGGCAGAGAGGGAGCTGAGAGCAGTTCTCTGGTTTAGAGTCATCAGCTCTCCAAACTGACAGGTCGCCTTTATTTTTCACCAACCTCGCTGAGAGGGAGCTGATGAATATTAAATGGCATTTCTGGGCAAAATGTGCTCGTTTATAAAGAGCACAGGTGGATAAAAGTGAGGGGTTTTTTTGGTTTTTTGTTGTTTTTTTTTTAATAAGCCTTGTAAATGTGTGAAATTTAAATGTGATGAATGATGGAGCTTCTGAGAGGATTAAATATGAGCTGCTGGGGGAAAAAAAAAAGTGTTAAATATGAGCTGCTGCTCTGTATTAGGCTGTAGTTGAAGGATTCTTATGGAAATCGTTGTTAATTATTGATTAAAAAACACCCAACAAAAAAAGATGGAAATGTCTCCAACACTCATTGCTTTCCACCTGCTTTTTATTTATGAAAATTCCGGCGCTATAATTTATAAAAATGTTGGGATTTTGGTGCTCGAGCCCCGTGCAGAGCTCTGGGGTGGTCCCTGCTGAGCTGCCAGGGCAGAGTTGCAATCTCGGCTCCGTGCTGTGACAATCCTGGTGCTGTCACCTGTGGGCAGGAAAAATCAATCCTGAAAAATAAAAACCCCAAAAACCCCCAAAACCAAACCCAGGCAGAGCCTGGGCAGGTGTCAAGTGTGCCATGAGCCTGTGCTAATAAATCCAAGGCTCAGAGAGTCAGGTGAGAGCAAAACCTCACCTGCACATCCCCAGGGTTTCAGGAATTCAGCAGGATGCAGGTTTTTATTGGAATATTAAGGATTCTACCGGCACATCACAAAGTCAAAAGAAATCAGAAATTTTTTTTCCGTAAAATGAACTCCTGCCTGGGCTCTGGAGTGACTCTGAAGTGCTGCTGAAAGCAGAACCATGTCCAAAAGACACCTGAGGAGCCCTCACGGAGTCCATCAGCCTCAGGAGAGGTTCATCCATCACAGAGCCGTGAGGGGTGGGAAGGAAAATGATGGATGGAGCTCATTTCTCACCAGCACCTGACACTGTGACACCACAACGACTCCAAGACTCCGACCCCAGAAGGCTGAAAACGGCTCCTTTATTTTTGGGATGTGTCTCCCTTTTATACCATTTCACACAGACCAGCTTGATTGGTGACACAAAGACAAACCTCTTCACTCACATGGGTCAGAGACATCAAGAAGAAATCCCTCCCAGGGAAAGAATATAAACAAAGTTACAGTTACAAAAACATTTCTCCTGTTTACAGAAAATTCCCTGGGAAAAGAATTTCAGAAACCAAAACACTTCAGGCACAAACCAGGGCTACAAGCACCTGCCTCCTTCACCCAAGGGTTTCCTTCTGAGCCTTTCCCTTTTCCTTTTTTTGTTTTCTGGGACGGATTAAAGTGCAAGAGTTCTTGGATGTATCGCTGCAGAGGGGCTGGCAGGGCCCTGGCTGTGGTGGCACCAGTCCCTGGGGCTGAGAATGCAGCTCCTTCCTTTCCCCACGTGAGTTTTGGGTCCCCAAAATTCACAGTCCCCAGCCCTCCCTTGGTGGTGCTTCTGCCCTTTTGGAGAGTCCCCATCCTTTGGCATTTGAACATTTGGCAATGTCCGAGACATTTGTCCTTGCCTGCAGCTCTGAGTTTGGAAATCCTCACCACTGGAGGTGCAAAACAGAAATAAGCACTTTCATTTTTTTTGTCTCCTATGAACCTTTAAATCCTTTCTAATCTAATCTCGCTCTATTTTTCAAAGGTGGAAAGGTCACAGTGCCCTAAAATAAAGGTCACGTGGGAACAGTCATCTGCAGCTTGTGGAGTGCGCTGGGAATTTGCATACACAAAGCAAATTGCCCATTTAATTCCTTCGGTCCCGCAAGGGAGGGAAAATAATTAGGATCCAGGCTACAAAACCTGCACTGAGAGTTCCTTTTCCAGGTGACTGTCTGATTTTTCCCTTGCCAAACATAAATAAGCGACCACAAATCGCCACGTTCTTCAACCAAACAACACTGGAGGAAGGAAGAAATTCTTATTTCTTTTGACTTTGTGATGTGCCAGAAGAATCCGTAATATTCCCATAAAAACTGAGCCAGTTGTGTCCTGCTGACAGGAACGCACCGAGCCCTCGAGGGCTGCTGAGGTTTAATCCCGTTGTATTAATCTTGCCTTGAAACGGCACAAGTCACTGAAACAGCCTTTTCTGTCGGGTTATGGAATAATCCCTTTGGAAAATCGGATTGTGGAGCTTGTAATTGTTTTCCAGGCAAAACTGTATCGTAGGAAATGAAATGTTTCAAGTGCGACCACCCTGCTGAGAAGGAGCTGCTGGACATTTCTGTCAGTGATTGCTGTCACTTTGCTAATATTGCAATTAAATAATGCAACTTAGCTGGGAGTGAGGCAGCAGGGGCAGGGCTTTGAGAGAATTAAAGGAACTTTGCAGAGGGTTTTAAAATTAAATTCCACTGAAATTCCACCCAGTGGGGCTTGTGGAATGTTTGTGAGGAGGAGGAGAGGAGAGAAAAGAGGAAGAGAGAAGGGAGAAGGGAAAAGAGAG